>JAJPGS010001880.1:0-144165 GCA_028654335.1 Alnus rubra | reverse complement strand
ATTTTAGAGCATATCCTGGAGATACAATGAGAACGGGCACCAGGCAGGTTTGAATCAAGAAGCAAGCTCATTATTCTCCCTATTTCTTTTAAGCATTAAAAAATTTCTTGGATCTGGCATTAATTATGGCAGTCTCGTGTGCGGCTTTAAGTGGAAATAATTGGTTTTGAGAAGCTGAATTAACGCGGAAGCAACAAAATGTCTCTTCAATAACATTCCTCGAATTTGATAATTGACATCGATCAACTAATCCAAAAGAAGAATAATTTCTTTCATTTTTTATGGATTTAGAAAGCTATCCAAATTTTACGTACTCCAATACTGCCTCACACTACAAAAAAACTTGTATTTTAGTCACGTGGCTACAGCACCCGATCTGAATGATCCCAAATAAGTCAGTTCAGATGAGATATAATATTCTACTATTTTATTCTTTTAAGAAATAGCAAAAAAGAAAAAAAAAAAAAAAAAAGGCATAGTGCTATAAAGAGGATTAGAGTTCTCTTTGTATCCTCCCAAATATCATACGGCTTTTAAAATCATCGTTAAAATCAAATAATAATTTTAAAGTCATACGACATTTGAGAGCACACCCAGAAAACTTCTAGTCTTCCTTATAACATTACTCAGTTCAATAATGGTCTATGGATTCAAGTCAATCATATTTGGCAGGTTTTAAAGGCTTCAAAGTTCAAAGTCAACTTATTCAGTCATTTTTAGAAGAAAAAAAAAAAAAACAAGGAAAACTGAGTTCAAAGAGGTTTATTAATTAAGATCACTCAGGCAACTAGTAATACAGAAGAAGAAATAAAAACAGGAATGGTTCCTCCTATTAGAAATTTGCAAGCAGCATAATAAAACTTTGATACCTCTCGTACACCGGAAACAACTTAAATTGCGTCCGTTATTGTTTTACATTGACAAAAAAACAACCAATGCAATTTACGGGTAACAAAGTGTTAAAATATTAATTAAATAATTAAATATATTATTATTTTTATAATATTAATTAGATAATTAAATTTATTAATTTAAAATTTTGAAATAAATAATAATTTAAAATATATAACCACAATTTTGATTATAAAAATCAGTATGCGTAATTACAGACATCACCCCAAAAAATAATGCAATCAACGGACCCAAAAGTAAAACAAAAGAGCTGTAGGTCGAGTACAACCACAATATGTTAAGGCCAGGCCAAATGATTTACCTTTAATCAACATTTGCAATGCGTTTTGTTTAAGATTAATGCTAGAAATTAATTAATTTTTTTTAACGACATGTTCAAAGATTAGTTCAGATTGTTACATTAGTATTAACATTATGAGATAGTTGTAAAATAAAAAATAAATAAATAAATAAAAATATGCTTTTTAGCATTAATCTTTAGATATATGGAGGCCGAACATGAAGGACATGTCAGCCGAAACCATTTCAGTTTTTTTTTTTTTTTTTTCCACAATTACCGGTTAGACTTTAACTATCCTTTTTTGCTTAGAAAAAGAGAAGGTACCAATTGGACAATCAAAAATTGTACCAATTGATGGGGAACCCAATAGACAAGATATTTGATTGAAAATATGCTTCACTTAGGATGGGAGACAAAAACCACAAGACAATTGTTTGATGAATTTACTCAATGACTTCCTTCAAGCCTATTAAGCTCCCCTTCTATAGACATACATTTGATCCCACCCTTTATTTGAATATCCCTGAGAAACACAACCCCAACACAAGAAAATTAAGATAACTAGCCTAACAACTTCAGCATATCTTATCTTATTCACTTGGCAGCAACAGAACGCATCCTTCCCTTATCTTCTCCACTTCAGCTTTATTCTTTATCTCTTAGTTCTGGTACTTGGATTGGGCTTCCTAATCCTTCTACTCCTATCAACCTTCATATTGTCTCTTATGTTAAACCTAATTCTCATTCTTCTATACCTGGCAACTGTCCTACGCATGCAGGTGCTGATACTAAGATGCATTAACAACATTAATGACTTGCATAAGGTGGGTGTATATATAGGTTTTATACAACGAAAGAGCAACTTTCTCATTAGAGCCAGTGACAGCAAGCAAAACATTCCACAGTAAGGCACAACTACCTATCTATTCACTGTATTTGATTTTGGGGCTGTGAAAAGAAATCTTTTGCATTGCGTGCCACCTCTGCTTCAACTACTGCTTCCAAAACAATGTCTGCTCCTTTGCACTACCTGCCACCACATCCACAGGGTAAATTACTGGAAAATGAAGTATTTGACATGCATAAACAGAAATAACTTGCCAATTCTCTTGAGAAAATGCCAGAACTGTTTATGGAGCGCATGCCAGAACAACTGCATATAGAAATTCTTAAACGTGAAGAGACTAACATGCTAAACATTAAATCGTTTCCAGGAAAAGATTCATTAATTTTTCTAAACGTGTTATTTTGACTAAAAACTAACAACAACAACAACAACAATAATAATAATCCAAAGTGGAAAAGAAATTAAGATATTATTGAAGATAAAAAGCCTATAGGCTATAATGCACAGATAATGGACTCATGCATATATCAATATATACATGGCTGCCAATCAGACCAATGCATACTATAATCTTACAAAAGAAAGATGCTAAAGACAATCCTTTATGCAGATCATCTTTGAAGCATATGTTATCAGGATTTTTTTAACCATGATAGTCTATTCCAAAAGCGCAAAGCACAAATGTCCAATATTTTACAAAATACACATGCCAACTTAACTCAGGTAGATTACGATTGTCAAATGTAGAAATGATAATGTGTATGGAGAAAATATAATAAATAATAAACTAACAGCAGAATCAAATTGACACAGAGAAAGAAATAAATTTTCTTCTTGATAAATAAAAAGGAAACAAATGGTGAAAACCTTTGTCGCATATGGAACTATATTTAAAGCCATAGTATATGTGCACACCGACAAATGGATTTGTTTAAACAATATGAATGAAAAGTGTTAAAATCCAGAGAATTTTCTTCCATATTTATCGTCAGGATCTCATTACATTTCTTAGCACACATCACCTACTCATTGTACTCTATAATGCACCTCAATGTAACACAATTTCATTCAAGTCAATACAATAACAACTTAGCCTACTGAGCACTATAACGGTGGTGAACTAGATCTCTAAAAGGTCAAATCACCTCAAATCCTTCTCTTTCTTCTCTTCTCAAATTATGCTTATGCTTTCTCTCATATTTTATTTTATTTCAATATTTTAACAAAAAGAAAACTGAAAGTCGTAAGCTTAATGCATGAAGGAACCTCTTTTTAGGCCACTAATCAAATATTCCAACTACTAATCAGTTAACCAAGACTATTGGTCAATTTTTTTTTTAGTAAGTAATCGATATATCATTAAAAGCATAAGGTGCCCCCAAGTGGACAAACTATTGATTAAATTGATAACAAAAAGATCCAAAATATACATATAATGAGATGCATTTTCCTAAGTAAATTGCAAATTATCCGTATATTGAAATATGAGATGAAAATGGGAGTCAAACAATTAAGTATACTTGCTACACAATGGGCAAAAAAAAAATACTCATTAAATCGTTTATACGAATCTCTTGTGTGACGTCCCACATCGCCTGGGAATGAGGATGTGCTTATATGTATAAATGCACCCTATATGACACAACGCGTTTTAAAGCCGTGATGGCAATGAACCTATCAGAACTCCGCAGTTAAGCGAGCCGCTGCGAGAGAAATCCAGGATGGGTGACCTCCTGGGAAGTCTGATATGGGGAGCCAAAAGCGGACAGTATTGTGTCATTGGGGGTGGATCGTTACATCTTGCCCACCAAGTCAAACCAGATAACTTTTAAAAATAAGTGCCAGATTGAAGGTTTTCCAATCACATTCCGTATTCCTCTTTGTTACAGCCATCAAACTTGAGCCTTCACCAACCAATTTTTGGTCTCTTCCAAATGATTTTAATTTTCTATATTTAATTATTATGTTTTCTAGGAAAAGAACACAGGGTGGATGGGGAACTGCAAATAATGCTAATTTAAATTTCAAAAATTTAAGACATAAAGCTCTTTAGTTATCCTTAATAACTAAATTAGTGCACGGATTCCTAGAAAAGTCAACACAAGGATCTTGGCCTATTTCTTCATTCATGAAACTCAAATTTTAAAGCGCTACCAATGGCAAAAATAACTGACACAGGACCACAGATTGAGGATCTCAGGAGGCACAGGACAACAGGTTGAAGATGTTCACTGAATAACAGCAAAGCTGTTGCTAAAAACATTAGCTAGAAAAAGAAAAACGTTTTATTTTCTTATTTAACTAGGAAAGGGAATTTTGCACTCCAGACTGCTTTGTACAGTGCTTGGATTGGGACAAAGAACTGACATAAAATTTTGTAAACCTAAATAAGTAAAAGCGAAAGATAGAGATGAACAAGAATAACTACTGATAAATAGGGAAAACTATTACCCTTTCTTTCTGGTAGCATCCCAGTGCTTTCAGCTGAAACTGGAAGGATAGTGAAGAGACTAGCTTCACCATTAAGGTTCTCTTTTTCTGTACTACTCTCCAATGAACCAGTCTTTATGGCTTCAGATTCAGCCAATCTGGCATATGCAGTTGCTTGGCTATGCAAATCAACTGAACCTAAGGCTTTGAAACTAAAATCCTGTGAAACATACATAAAAAGAAATTAAGATCATCCAAGTTAAATAAGAATTATGATAAACAGAGTTCAAAAACCTTCATCACAGCATTTGTTGGCTTCTGCTCTTCTTCACACTTCTCAGACAAACTGTCGCCTGCCTCAGCCAAAATACATACACATACACATAAAACAGGTTAACAGAGGGGAGTAAAACTCACAAAGGTAGCGGAATAACTTAAAAGCTTTGGAGGCTGAGAATACCAGAATTTCTGTTAGGAGCAAGATCTTCAGGATTGTCCGTCAGCCTTCGGGTCAAAGGACCGGGATTAATGAGAGAAATACTTCGAATTTCATAACGAATAGCCTCTAGTTGTGCCATTGTATCTTGAAGTTCTTTGTGAACCTAAAAGTTAGTACAAAAAACACAATTTAAATTGAAAAACCCTCCGTAGATTTTGTTGCTGTAAGATTACCAAAACTATCTTTTGTCTTAACCAGGTATATGTTTTTGCTACCACCATCAAATAAAAGGTACTAATTATTTATATTTTGGATAACTCTACAAATATCTTTTGTCGAGGCTCTTTCTTGTCTTCTCTTGTCTGCATTCGGGTATTAATGCATGCTCTTTACTTTACCATGTTAAAGAAAAATAATGTCCACCTATTCAAAAATAAGTTTACAGTGCATCGATACCCTCAACTTGAGCATATTCCATTGGGCGCTGCATAAAATATGTGCCACATCATACACATTACATGTCTTACCTGGGGGCACTCAGAACACTAGTTTAGCAGCCAAAAAGGAAAGTCTAACTTAGGGCTAATTCCATGAGAAGAATGCCATTACTGTAGCGACCCAAAGAATGCATTACCCACATTTGTGCTATCACTCTAAAATGACTACTCAAGTTGCAATTGGAGCTCCCTGGAATTACTTACAAAGTTCAGTTTTACCTAATAAGGAATCAATGTGGACAATTCATCTTCCTAATGTAGGACTAACTTTCTGAGGTATTACAATTACAATAATGGCTAACATGCCTAAGGAGGCTACCAATAGCAAGGCCAATGCCTAGACCAAGCTAAAAAAGGCCCTGAGCCTTAGGGACAAAAATGAAACAATGATGCTGATACATGTCCATATCATATCTGCTACCTTATGTACATGTGTCGTATGACCTTGCCTATAATCATCACTCACGATATTAGCAAAGGATCATCTCCTTAGCACTCCTCGCACTAACAAAGAAGTGCTCTTCTCTCTCTCTCTCTCATTATGCTTGGGCACCATTATGCATACAAGAAAGGGATAATGAACACAATAATTTAAACAAAGTGTATAGTACAATTGGACATCAAAAGAAAATGGTAATTCCATCTTTCTCTTTGATAGCATTACAGAGCATATATCCAACCCCTAAATCAGATCAAACGTACCACAAGATAGAAAGCAATAAAAAACCTTCAATGTTATGGGAGTTGTTTGGTCAGTAATTGTGAAATGGAATATTTATTTGAATAATAGTAAGAAGTGATTGATGTGATATAAAATTTGTGAATGTTTTATGGAAAAGTAAAAAAGTTTTGTTTTGTAGTGAGTTTTTTTATTTGAATAGTAATAAAAATTGTTGATGTGATGTAAAAAGTGTTAATTAAAATGTTTTTTATTTGATTTTTTTGGGAGAAGTGAAAAGGGAATTGGAAATTTAACAATTGGTTGCCAAACAGCTCTCATGATATCCTAAAGACAATCCTCCTCATAACATAAACTCATTTCGTATTCCATTAAAAAAAAAAAAACACACATGCTTCACGCAATGAAGAAAACACACTTCAACATTTTCATTTCCATGGGGCATCAAAACAAGTAAAAAAAAAAAAAAAAAAACTAGCTAAAACCCATCAATCCCAAATTCGAGTTAAGACTAAAATACATTCAACCTCAATGCAGCATTTTTCTTCCTGCACAACCACTTATCCTCATTCTCAAAAGACCAAAGTGAAAATTTTGGTTATTCCCTTTTACCATATCTTAGCTCAAAGAACAATGCTTTCTCATCAATATAGTTAGTTATCTTTATTCTTAGAAACAAGAGGAGGAATTAAAAGAAATCACCTGGCGAGCTTGAGACTGCTGCATAACATTCTCGAATTGCCCACGAGCTAATTGAACGTACCCGATTGCTCGACCCGCTAATCTTCCCGCGGTTCTAGCAATAAGTGGAAGATCCTTTGGACCTATAACCCCACAAGAACCAAAACTCATTTCAATTTTTTGTCTAAGAGCATTCTCGTAAAGCGAAGACCCCATCACCGAAACCCACAACTTAGATAAACCCAAAAAAGCGTTGAGCAAATCGGTACGGGAAAAATGGAACACTCGAACCAAATTTTGAGCTAAAACCCACGAAAACCAAAATGTAACATAACCACAAAGAGAAAGAGAGAGAGTACCGACGAGAGCAGCGGTGGCACCGACCAAGAGGAAGAGCTCCCCGTAGGAAATACCAAACATAGTGGGCCTGTGAGAAATAGGCTGCTATCTCCGGCGCTCTCACAAAGTTAGTCACTGCAACAGCTGGAGAGAACCAAAACGTGGGATACGCGTGAGCATTTGTACTCAAGTCGTCAAAATTTCAGCAAATTTTAACGAAAAATATTCCTTTTATTATTTTAGCTACTTTAGATTTTAAAAACTTTAAATATCAAACTCTCTAAATATTATCTACTTTAAATAAATATTATTTTTTATTAGTTTTAAAATAACCACTTTTCAACCGATCACAATTGAATTACCCAACCCAACTCGGTGGCAGCCTCCGACGGATTAGATATGGGCAAGAGAAACCACATCCCTCTTAGCCATTTCATCAAACACTTTGTGCCCACAATCCAAAAGCCCGCATTTCACATACATATCAATCATAGTATTGCCATCATACAAATCAGAAGCAAACCCACCAATCAAAATCGTCTGTGCATGAATCTGGTATCAACATTAACATAACGTACCAAGCAAACCCACCAAGGGCATCAACATAACGTACCAAATCAGACTATCTCCGGCAAGCAAGGGCAAGCAAGGGCGTCAAACACTGCGAAAACGTAGCCATTTTCGACGCCGATTTCCTGCCTGAACCGGATTTCTCCGGCGAGCCATCCCCTTCTTGTTCCACAACCCCCAGATTGCCTTGGTTCAAGGGCCGATTTCCGACCTTCGCCGAGACCTCCTCGACCTTCTCCTCTGTCAGACCCAAGATCCACCGGATCCAACCCGTTCTCCGGCTTCTCCTCTGTCAGACCCAAGTCAAGATCCACCGGACCCTCGACGATCGGCTTCTCCTCTGGTTTCTCCTCTGCTTCTAGATCCAACCCGTTCTCCGGCTTTTCCTGGACGACCTCCGGCGCCGAACACAAAAGAGGAACAGGGAAAAGGGACAGGAAAGAGACGAAGCAAGAAGTTGGCTTCGTCAAACTCGCGAAAAATCAATAAAAAAAATGAAAAATAATAAGAGACGAGAGAAATCGACTCAGCTGAAGAGACGAGGGTTTCTTAAGCTCGTCTGAATTACTGTAGAGGCGAGCTTGCTGCAGGCATGGAGGATTTTTTTTTTACTATGCCTTCAATTCTAGACCTCTGGTAACAACAAACGTTTCCCACGCGTTTTTTTTTAGTCTATTTTTTGTCATTTAAAACTTGAGAAAAGTATTAGTACCCTTAAAGGCTTAAACTACCACTTAATTATCATTAACGTATCTTCTAAATTATTAATTGTGTCAATGTCTTCCTCTAAATTATCCAATAGTATCAATATACTCCACAATAACAAAAATACCCTTCAAAACATTATAAAAATCTTAAAATTATATTAAAAAAAAAATATATATAAATAAAGATTTTTCATTTTTTTAAGATTTTTTTTATATAATTTTTAGTTTGGGACACCCCTTGGAATTTCATTTTCTCGTTTTTTTTATTTTCAATTTTTTAATGATTTTTAAATGTTTTTAGTTTTTTTTTTTTCAAATTTATAAGGATATATTTATCTTATTGAAATTTCTTAATGTTATTTTTGTCTTTTTGTTGGCTTTAAGGGGACATTGACATTTTTTGATAGTTTAGTAGGGCATTGACACAGTTGTAGTTTAGGGGCACATTGATAATAGAGTGGTAGTTTCAGGGGGGTATGTGTACTTTTCTTTTAAATTCATGGGTAAGTGTATCATAACTCTATGAGTCGGAGCGCGATTTGAAACTAGTCCCTTACTTTTTAAAATTCAATGTTGACTCATTAACTTTTTCACGAATTTGAAATAAATCCTTCCGTCACTTTTTAGTCCAATTTCGTAACTCATGTTAGTGTCACATCAGCATTTTCACCACATCATCTTAAAATATTATTTTTTATAATTTTATTTAAAAAGAAAAGGGGGTTGGGGGTGGCAGCCACCCCTATGACAACGGAGATACCCTACTCAACCGATGGCGTTCGAGATGGCCGGTTTTTGGGCGAAACTCCCACTGATTCAGAAACTTACGCAATTACTTTTTCACTGTGAAACACTCTGGTGTTTTGCAGTTAGTAGGTTTCCAAGATGTAGAGTAAGTATTTCGTTGGGATAAAGATGCCAAATGAATGGCTCGCATTGTTAGGTTTACGTAGATAGATAGTAGTTGTGATTTTGTATACGTAGTAATTTTAATTTTGAAGCTCTGAGTTTATATCGATGATAATTAATGGTATTTGAAGAGATTTTAACTTGTTTCAGATCATTCTTTTTCGCTTTCTGATAAAGTATACTTTGATGATTAGTGCCTGGGTAGTGAATTTAGCTAATTACAAGTTAATTAGTATGGAGGCACTACAAATAACACATCAAGTTAAGTGTTTTAACTATTTGATTTTGGGAGTGTTACACTAACTTCCAAGGGCGAGTAGTTATACAATGTTCCATCCAGCTTCAACCCCATTTTTTCCTACTAAGATTGCTTAAACAATATTAAAAAAAACACAAAATAACCCTAAAACACAACAATGAGTGGCTTTTTTTTTCTTTAAAAGTAAATCTGGGCCCTTTAACACGAGATGTATTGTAATTTTAACTACAACACATAAGTTTAATCCTTATGGTTAACTAAAGGAATACAAATTAGAAAATAAAGGCGGTGGGAGGAAGCATCAATTAACCACAAATTTTACAAGCCTGTGCACATATATAATTGTGTGTAAGCCTCCTAGGAGAGGGAGTAGCAATGTGTGATAATGATATATGCCTCAATTACATGTTTTTGGTTGCCACATGTATTGTTATTATAACCATTATTATTTGTCATCGTTGTTTCTTTCACTGTTATTTTAAAGGGAAAAATATATATTAGCCTTCCAAACTACCACATTTTCTCCGGATGGTCCCCCAAACTACTAATGCTTAGATTTTGGCCCCCCAAACTACCACTTTTTGATTTTTTGGCCCCATCCGTCTATTTATGCCGTCAATTTTAAACAGAATTCCAAAAATACCCCTCCTACACTTTGAAATTCTCACGGTCAAGGGAGGGGTATTTTCGGTTTTTTGGCCAAATTCTGTTAGAATTAACGGTATAAATAGACAGATGAGGCCAAAAAATCAGAAAGTGGTAGTTTGGGGGTTAGAGTGCAAGTGTTGGTAGTTCGGGGTGCCATCCGGAGAAAGGGTGGTAGTTTGAGGGGCTAATATATATTTTTCCTTATTTTAACAATAATATACAATGAGCGAGATTTATTCCTCTCAAAACTCAATATTAAAAGGTAACTTTGGAGTTTGGATTAAATGCGAATTCTAGATATTATGTCGCAAAACTCGGCTCGTTACATAAATCTAGAGGAAATTATCTTAAAAGTACATGAGTTTTAATTTTAAGACAAATAAGGCCTACATTCTTAGTTTTGAGAGGATCTAAATTTAGTAACAAATAAGTCATTTTGTTATATTTTTTGTCCAAATTTTAGTTAACGGTAAAAATGCCTATTAACACTTCTTCATGTAAGTCCAGTATGATTTTGTCAGGTGTATCGTCTTGCCACATATGCAAAGTTATGCTTAAAAGACTTGGAAAAAAAAAAATTTAATGAAAGAAAACTAAACAAACTTCCATTGGCCCTGTTATTCCCCTAAAATGACTCTTACATATATTTAATTCAAATCTCTATTTCCAAGTACAAAAAGAACGAATTCCTTGGAGGAGTGGTGAATAAATTTTGGAAACACAAAATAGAGGATAACGAAGAAGGTTAAGCCAATGATACAATTGGCAATGGCAAGATCAAAGGAAGGCACTAACACGACATATGTGCCCGTGACAAATGCCAGCACCATTGCTGTCATGGCCCACAAAATGAACCTAGAGGCCATATAGAGAAGCTCATCCCGACGCTTTTCATTGATTTCTTTATTGAAATTCTTCTTGAAAAGAAATGGCATCAATAGGTGGATAAAGACAGCAAAACTTGACAACACCATGGATATGGTATCTGTAATAATGAATGCTGTGAAAGCAGCATTTTTTTTTAGAAGTGCAGAGCCTGGGTGTGATGAGCCTTGATCTCCACTACCCACGAATCCCCCAGGCACTGTAATACATGCTGCGAAGGTCACGGTTGTAATGAGTGCACCCACTACCAAATGGGCTTCGGATGCATTCTTCAATATTGTTCTTCTCTCTTTGTCCCACTTCTCCTTCTCCTTCTCCTCATTCTCCTTCCACTTCTTTAGTTTTGTGGTATCATCATCTTCATAAGCTATTACTCGTTGAGGTCGTAAATACGAAAGAATCTTCATATCATCTCGCTGTGTAATATATATACCGATATTATTAGGGATTTTTAGAAGAAAAAAAAGTCCACTTATGACGTACCCCTTCTAACAGTAACTACTATTTTATTGTCAATATTCAATACCCTCCCCCAAACTACAAAAAATTAAAAATATTGCCCCAATGACAAAAATAATCTTCAGAAAAAATTTTAAAATTATATATGTAGTTTTTTTTTAAACTTTTTTTTTTGCTAGCTTTAGAGGAACAAAATTGATATATATGTTTTTTTCATAGTTTGGATGGAACATTAATAATATAACAGTAGTTTAAGAGAGATATGTGAACTTTTCTTGAATTTTTATATAGCTTATAAAAAAAGAAACACATAATTTTTTATTTCAAAAGGGATTTAATATGGATTTTTTATTAGGTTGAATTTTCTAATCATTATTTACTATGGATTTCATATACCTCACGTTCTATTTTTTTTTTTGGTCAAAGTATGAATTTTGTTGCTGAATTATGTGTCAGATTTTAATTTCTTTCTTAGTTATCGTAATTTAATTTTTTGAGTTTTGAAACGTTAATTCCTCATGTGGCCGTAGATTCTTTCATAATGTTGATGTAGTACATGAGGCTACACCGCTAGCTATAGCCCCTACTGTTATTATAGAAATTGAGAATATGCAGAAACATGTTATTTAATACATATAAAAAAGTAATAAATAAATATAGAAACTATTATAGCCCCTAATTAACGTACATTGTCATTTGTTTTCATAGATTTTTATTTTCTAAGACCAACATGTAATTCGCATGCCATGTAAGAATTATAAGAATATATATATATATATATATATATATATATATATATATATATATATATAACCGTGATCGATCAAATTAAATCGCTCAAATCGTTTAAAGACAAAATTGGAATTTAAAACAAGAAAAAGAAAAAAATATTTGCTGCCTGTTATAGAAAGAAAAAGCATAAAATGGAAAAATAATCATTTTTATTGAAATAATTTTTTATATGAAGGTTTAAATATACAATGGCATTATTATTTAACCTTATAACCTTTACAGTTTTACAGTTTTCATACTGACTCTTATAGGTACATGACATGCGCCTTATGACTAAAATCATGGTAAAGGCCATGTCACATGGAACTATAGAAGCAGGACAACAAATTTTTTACTGATATAAATTTCAATGTAAAACTTTAAAAAGGCGAAAATGAGGGAATGTATAGGATAGTTTTAAAAAGTGTTTTAAGTTTTGAAATAGGAAAAAATTAAGAATTAATTTGGTAGGGCTATAGTTGTGAAAAGTTGTGAATTGGTTTATTATTTTAACTATTTATTTTTCATACATGTAATTAGCAGCCCCTATACCTGAAAATAATAATAATAATAATTATATAGACAATTTGAACCTTTAAAAAATATAATCTTGAGTTATTTTCGAAAAATGTTTTGTGTTTCATTTTTTTATAAGAGTTTTGTAGTTTGTTTTGAAAAGATTGTTAGCGGTAGAGACCACATATGAAACTCCATTGGGACAAGGATTTGTGGACCTAATGTAGGTCCCACAAAGAGTAATTCTATAAGTCACTCTTGTGTCATTCTTGTATCCATCAAAATTCAATAGTGATCAATTACAAGCTTAATAGTGATTTTAAAAGCCACATCATTCTTATACACAAAAGTAACAAAAAAAAAATTACTTGTAGCATTACTCGTCCCACAATTAATCCATCGGTGAATTTGAAAATGGGATGCATTTGTATCATTTTCCAAATCCATTTGCTTAAGTGGTATTTGAGAAGAGTTTTTAGCATTTAAAAAGCTAGTGAAAAGGCTTTTCTAAAATTTTACGAAACAAGCTCTCATATTTTCAAACCACAAACAAAAGGCTACACTTTTTAAAATGCACGATTTGAAAAACAAGCACAGTTTTATTAATTGCATTTTTAAAAAAAATTATTTTCATTAACTGCATTTTTAAATTATTACTTTTACAAATAGCCTTTTTATTATTATTATTATTATACAAATAGCATGTTTTGAAACCACTAAACTAAATGGACACTTAATTTAGTAAAAAATACAAACACGCCATTCAAAGAAGAAAAATGATTATTTAGAATTAAAACACAAGTTAGATGGCCCCACCTGAAGACCTGAAAAATGGATAAATAAATAATGATAGATATATATTTTTTTCAAATGCAAAATAAAATTATGTGTTACCTTTTCTTCTGGGAAATTTTCAAAATTAGCATTAGCGATGTCCCATGCAGTGAGGTTTTGTTTGTTGAAAGCCATCTTGTCGACTCGAGGGTGACCAACGAAATTCTTTGCTGATCCCAAATAATTGGAATAAAAATGAAGAGGTGTATCCCCATCGGCATTCTCCTCATTCAAAAGGTTGCTTAGAGACGAATTGTTTAGGATGATTTCGATGATCATCTCTAAAAGAGAGGAGCGCTTCTCTCCTTTGAAAGCAAAATGGAGTAGATTCCAACCTCTGTTATCAACCAGTTCGCAACAATCTGGACACCTTGATACAATGAGAGACACTATATCACTATTACTCTCATGAGCTGCAATATGAAGAGCTGTCCTTCCTTTTTTGTCTTTCATGTATGCTACATCTCTATCTTTATCCAACAACATCTCTATTACGTCATAACTGTTATTGAATGCAGCGAAGTGAAGCGGAGTCCAACCGTACCCATTGTCAACTAGTCTACTTATACCTTCAGTTTTATCCAGAATTCTTCTGGTTATACCTAAAATAATTAAAATATGTTGAATGTAATGACACAATTAAGCAAGAGTACTTGTCAGGAGATTGAAAAACAAAAAGACGTTATACTTTGTGATCATAATTGAATCTCAATCAAATTTAATTATTATTAATATTTAGTTTCTACTTTCTCCATCAAAATCAAATATTTAACAATTATAATCTCATATATAATTAATCACATCACGTTTCTATTTAATCACTTAGGCCTTAATTTAATTGATTAATAGTATTAATTATGTTCTCTACATCTAATGTGGCTTTCGTTGCAACTATATAAGATTATACTCAGATCAATCAACAACAAATGGTTAGATTCCTCATTTTTTAGAATGACTTCGTTAGATAGGTTTATACTCAGATCACCATCAATTTCAGAATTAAAGGATGATATTTTAGATTGAACCGATAGGAGTGAAATATATGGAAAAAGAATTTGAGTGAGAAACTCATAAGAAGATTGTTAATTGTCATACCACACATATGCATCCTTATTTTCATAAATTTATTATTTTTGGTGCACCACATAATTTTGTTCAAAAATTAATTATAATAAACTTAAAAGAATTAAAGCTGCAATACACATTACTAAATTAAAACCAAGAAAATAGGTAGTACCTGTCCTTTTCCTTATTACGGCAGCATGCAAAACCGTCCTACCAAGGGGTCCCCCATGCATTATTGGTGATTTGCATTTGTCTAGAATTTTGATCACCACATCTTCAAACCCTCTCTCAGCAGCTATGTAAAGTGGAGTCTCACCAGCATCATTAGCAGAATATGAAAAATTTGGGTCTGTTCCGATCAACAATTGTACAACATTAAGGTGATTATAACGTACAGCCTCATGCAAAGCCGTGTCATTCTTCTTGTTGACCGTCCTGAGCATTTCCTTAACTGCAAGTCCAATCCCACCTTCAAGGTCTTCATGATAGGGAGTTTTGGCACAATATTTGATTAGAACTTCCACTATGTCATCATGCCCATACCTTGCCGCCATGTGCAATGGAGTTTCACCTTTGGTATTGGCTTTCTTTAACAATTTCGAACACATTTTAAGAATTTTTTTCACAAAGTTGGTTGTTGATTTCGACCCTGCATTGAGGGTTGTTGATTCTGATCCTGCAATGGGGGTTGTTGATTGGGATTTGGACTTTAGGGCTATAATGTAAATATGGAGGACTGTGTTTTCATTTGGGGTTAGTAGGCGGTCAAGATCAGACTGGCGATTTTTGAAGAACTCGATATTGCCTTCTGTTGCAGCATTGTAGGAATCATAATCCATGCCAATATTGATGGGTTTTGTTTGCTCGTGTTTATTAGCATTAACCAATACCTGAAGTTGAGATGAACCGGAGGCTTCTTCCATCTTTTTACTGACTCCTATAAATATTTCTAAACACAATATAGTCCTTGGGTTAATAGTTTCTATGCCTCACCGTATACTCTTTAAACTGCACTTCAGGAAAATATCATGAATTACACATTCATAAGGTCATGTGGAACTCAAAACAACAACCCAAGGAATTTTAAAATATAAAAGTGCATGAAAATTAACATGTCATTTCTTTGTTGTAGAGGTAGATGGTCAAATCACCGATTATCATAAAAACTTAAGTCGATAGAAAATAATTTACTTAATCATTTAATTAATATTCCAACACTCATCGTCACATGTGAACTCAAACCCTCACTTTATTTAATTAATATGTGGGCTCAAACACTACATGAATAAGTGAAGCCAAACATGTACAATATTTTAATTGAAATTAGAAATGAGTAACAGAAACAAAGTTAGAACTTTGGACATTTTGCTCTAATAGTATGTTAAATTATATCAAATATCCTAAAAGGTTAAACAGATAAAAAAAATTTATTAATTTCATTATTTAATGTATATTCTAAGATAGACATGGCATAAATAGATTAGATGAAAACAATTTTTTTTTTGGCTGTCTATAGCTAGGAAACTATAAGTATTGTTCATAGTACTTAATAACGTCGAGTTTGTTCATCTAATTCCGATTCCTCTTGGTCAAAATGTTCCAGGTGTAGCACATACTCCAAATAGTACCGTTAGCTTAGTCTCATGACAACTCGTGATGACACGAAGTATGCATATTAGGGAGCCATTGGCATATATACTTGAATGAAAAATATAATGGAAAAGAACATAATAATATAGAAAGCCTAACACCACCACCAAAAGTTAAGGCCGCAGCCTATCCAAACTAATATCAAACTCACTGTATCAACGCACCAAAAAATGATTTTTAAGAACATTGGCATCAGCTTTCCTAAATCTCATTCTCCTTCCTACATATAAAAAAAGTTCTTAAAAAAACCACTTGAATTAGATTTTTTTGTTGTTTCATAAACTAAGGAAATGCTAAGGGAACAAAAAATTATATCCCACATCTAGGAAAGTAAAAGTAGTTTCCTTAACATTATTTAATATAAAAAACTTTATATTTTCTCTCTCATTGGTCTAGCATTTATTTGAAACATTATTTTAATGATTTCTCTTTCATCTCTCTTTTTCTTAGTATTTAATTTAAATAATACTTCAATGATATAGGGAAATGATAAGAGAAGCTATTGTGAAGTGCATTTAAATAATAAATCAAAAAGTAGTTTAATTTCTTAAATTGAAGAAAAGTTTAAGAGAAGTTGATGTTGATGCTCTAAAGGTAAGATATGACGAAATTACCTAGTTGAATCAACCGTGAAAATGACAATGATGACAATCGTAAGTAGCAGTTTCCGTCGTAAAAGTCACTTCAATTCGATATATCCAGATTGAGCTACCATGAGAAACAAAAGAACGTAATGGGAGACGAAAATGAAGGAAAAATGAACAAATGTGCACAAGAAAGGAAAAAATAAAAAAGCAAGAGAGATAATTACGAGCGTGGAGTGATCAGGCAACATTGTTTCCGAATATATAGGCAAATGCCGTAACAACTTGAGGGTAAAATTAGATTGGCAGTGCAACACATGTGGTGGAACCCACCATATGGATCCCACCTCTTGTGTCTTATGTTGTGCAATTATATTGTATACCAATCACAAATCGTGTAGGAAAAGATTATCTAAAGGGTGCTATTTGACAATTGCAAAAATTTGTACCATCCACTCCTATACTTTAATGGACATAATCTTGCAGTATAGACCAACATTGTCAGACTTCATCAGAAGAGGCTTTCTATTATGAGAAATAATATTGGCCAGTTTACGACTAATTATTGATACATTTACAACTCCTAAAAAAAAAATAAAGGTGATTGATAGTTTTACCAGATATCTTTTTAAAAGAATGTATCAGACGGTGTTTGCCTTTTCCCTCCGAGATATGATACATTTACAATTTTTGTTAATTCCAACAATTTAATCTGTTTTTCTACATTTGAATCATGTAAGAGATGTTCTAATAGCCGTCCAAATAAGGAGAGTGATACTTTTACACCCCAACAAAACTAATTGCTGCCAAAGATTCACCCTCTCCAGCCCTTTATTAGCCCCGTAAACAAAAGATTGAACCCAGTTAAACTTCGCATGATCAGACTTACTGTCACAAGTAATGATTAATCTGCTCATGTGAACTCACCACTCCTTTTATATGTTAATTTGTTTTGAAGTGCTTGACAATTCCGCAGCAATCTGGAAAAGTTGTTGCTGTGGGCCTAGTTGCTCGTGATAGAGATGGGATCATGGGAAGCTTATCCCTGTTGGTGTAAATGAAGGAGAAATAGTTCTTTTGGCTAATTTTGGAGGAACTTAAGTAAAGCTTGTTCGTTGCCATTCATGTGATACGTAATATTTGTCTTATTATTAAGTGACACGTGTCGTCATTTTATTGGCACTGGCGTGATACTTAACGAAATCTGTCAATTTTTTTTAACAGAATTTGACTACAAAGAGTGATTTGTATTTTTGGCATACCATAGGGACCTCTAAATTATTTTTGATATCATAGAGAGTTAATTGTAAATCATGTAAACCACATGAACTAGTTTTGCAATATTTTTTTAATTAAGAGTAACACGTGTCATCATTTTATTGGTGTTGATCACATGGACATTAACGGAATCGGTCAAGTATTTTGATTGCAGTGACTAAATTGTTATATTGGCCTACCATGATGACTTTTGAATTATTTTTATATCACATGGAACGATTTGTGATTAGGCCAATTACTATGACTGATTTTGTATTTTTTCCAAAAAAAAATATATATTGTATTAATCTACCCATTGGTTTTCTTTTTCCTTATTTTTTTGTTTTTAAAAAATAGTTTTTTATTAATTTTTTATTTTTATTTTTTAGAGGATAATGATATTTTTGAAAAAATTGTATTTTTGACACATCTTAATTGATAGTTTGATAGCTATTTTAGCACACTTAAAAATTTAAAGGGCTATTATATAATCTATGGTTAGTTAATGATTTTTTTTTTTTTAATATTTAACCCTAAATAATAATGACCAAAGCATTAAGATGAAACATTGAGTTCATAACTTATTGGGAAGAGATCTTAAAAAAAATAAAAAATAAATACTTATTGGTACGTACATAGTACTGAACCATGACCGTAAGATGTAAGATAGTGGTGTGCGAAAAGATTATCTACGGTTGCAATAATTTGTACTATCGACAAAACTTTTCGTCCACCCTTAACTTGTCCCAAACTCCTTCACTAGGAGAGAAGTATACATTTCAATTTTTTTTTTCAAAATTTAGTTCTCAAATTATGTTTCACAATCTCATATAATTTATTATTTTAAAAAATAAATAATGATACATTATTTAAAAATTACTTTTAAAATAAAAATTTGAAAAGTAAAATATTTCCCTTTAAGGGGTGACCTGAATAATAAATGATCCTTGATTTATTTTTGTTTTCTTTCCACGTGTTTCACGTACATTTTCCTGTCATCCATTACTTTATTGATGTCCTCAGGCCTCACATCCCAACATAAATGAGTTGTAGCATAGCATGCATGGACCACAGAGTCAAAGGCCAAGTAATAATTCATGCGCTAAGAAAAAATAAATAACAATCGCAGAAAGTGTTAATATAAAAAATAGAAAGAAAAAAAAATATACAACCAAGAGGTGGTTCAATATTAAAGATTTATGTCCATCAGAAAGAAGTATCCTAATAGCATGTAGAAAATATTAACATATAAAAAATGCAAAATATAAGAAAGCGGAAATAATAGAAAGATTACACAGAATTTTGGAGTAATTATAGTCAGAGGTACCAAATCTTTTATCAAGAAATGTGAATCAAGATGATCTAGAGCTTATTCATTGGTACCTATAACATATTTTTTTTTAATTATTTTTGATCATTTCTAATTAATAAGCTTTACATGTGGTTCAAAGGGGTGGCTCAACCACCCCTTACAAAAAAAAAAAACTTTAAAATAAAAAAAAAAAATTGTGCAGCCACATGTCGCAATTTTAATGGTGCCACGTGTCACTAACGGAGAAATCGTCAGTTTTGGATGAAAAATTTGACGGATGTATCATTTTCGTCTTTTCCCATAACACAGATACCACCTATGAAAAAAAATGAAAACTAAAGGAACAAAAAATAAAGTTTTTAAACCACATGGAGCAAAGAGGTATTTAACCTTAAATTCTATTTTAGGCATGATGAGGCTAATCCTAAAAATGATAGGGACAATCTTTATATTATCTTTTCAAAATTGATGTAACTTTTAAAATTACTATTGAATTTGACATGGATAACTATTAGATTTTGATTCAATAATAATTTTAAAGGTTACGTCAACTTTAAAAAGATAAAAAGATGGTACCTTACATTACTCTCCTATTATACTCTCTAATCTTTATCACTTTGTTATTTAATATTTTATTCAATTCAATGTTTAGTTTATTAAATTTAGAGAAAAGTACACATACCACCCTTAAATTGCAACACGGAGAGGATCTTGATTCCCTTAAACTACCACCTAATTGTCAATATGCCTTCCAAACTACCAATTGTTTCAATATCTCCCTATAAACTATCATACAATGTCAATGCATCCTTACAATGAAAAATTTTCATTTATAAATTATAAAAAATCTTAAAATTATATAAAACAAAACAATATATATATATATATATATATATATATATATAAAACCAAGGTTTTTCATTTTTTATTTGATTGTTTTAAGATTTTGTTTTATATAATTTTTAGTTTGGGCCACCCCTTGAATTTTTAATTTTCTCTTTTTTTTAAAAAAAAAATGTTTTTTTTAAAAAAAAAAATGTTTTTTTTTCAATCTTAAAAAAAAAAAATCAATCTTTAAAAAAACATAGTTTTTGTCAATCTTTTTTTTTTAAAAAAAAAAAATCAAAAAAAAAATAATATATTTTTTTTCTAACTTATAAGGATATATTTGTTCTATTGAAATTTTTTTAAAATTATTTTTATTTTTCTGTTGACTTTAGGAGATATTAACATTTTTTTAATAGTCAATGAGGGATTAATTGTATTTTTCGCATCTATTATTTATATAGCACACATTGAACACTGAAATAACTCGCGTGGTGTTATGGCGTTAGATAATTAGATCCTATTATTTAAGTGGGTTTTTTTTTTTTTTGGGGGGGGGGGGGCACTATCCAAAGGGTGATTGCTGTGATTGTGCTGTATTTTTTTTTTTTTTTTTTCAAAAAGATATTAGTAGCTGTTGTGCTTTAACTTTGACCCGTTACTTTAACTTTAGCCTCTCTTTAAGCAAAGATTGCTTGGACCAAAAGAGTTAACCCACTCTTTGAATCTCTCTTTAAGCAAAGAAGCTTGGAACAATCTATCTTTAAGCAAAGAAGCTTTGAACAATCTTATAATTGCTTGGAACAAGAGTTACCCACTCTTTGAATCTCTCTTTAAGCAAAGAAGCTTGGAACAATCTCTCTTTAAGCAGAGAAGCTTGGAACAATCTTATAATTGCTTGGAACAAGAGTTACCCACTCTTTGAATCTCTCTTTAAGCAAAGAAGCTTGGAACAATCTTATAATTACTTGGAACAAGAGTTACCCACTCTTTGAATCTCTCTTTAAGCAAAGAAGCTTGGAACAATCTCTCTTTAAGCAGAGAAGCTTGGAACAATCTTATAATTGCTTGGAACAAGAGTTACCCACTCTTTGAATCTCTCTTTGAGCAAAGAAGCTTGGAACAATCTCTCTTTAAGCAGAGAAGCTTGGAACAATCTTATAATTGCTTAGAACAAGAGTTACCCACTCTTTGAATCTCTCTTTAAGCAAAAAAGCTTAGAACAATCTATCTTTAAGCAGAGAAGCTTGGAACAATCTTATAATTGCTTGGAACAAGAGTTACCCACTATTTGAATCTCTCTTTAAGCAAAGAAACTTGGAACAATCTCTCTTTAAGCAGAGAAGCTTGGAACAATCTTATAATTGCTTAGAACAAGAGTTACCCACTCTTTGAATCTCTCTTTAAGCAAAGAAGCTTGGAACAATCTTATAATTGCTTGGAACAAGAGTTACCCACTCTTTGAATCTCTCTTTAAGCAAAGAAGCTTGGAACAATCTCTCTTTAAGCAAAGAAGCTCGGAACAATCTTATAATTGCTTGGAACAAGAGTTACCCACTCTTTGAATCTCTCTTTAAGCAAAGAAGCTTGGAACAATCTCTCTTTAAGCAAAGAAGCTCGGAAAAATCTTATAATTGCTTGGAACAAGAGTTACCCACTCTTTGAATCTCTCTTTAAGCAAAGAAGCTTGGAACAATCTCTCTTTAAGCAGAGAAGCTTGGAACAATCTTATAATTGCTTGGAACAAGAGTTACCAACCCTTTGAATCTCTCTTTAAGAAAAGAAGCTTGGAACAATCCCTCTTTAAGCAGAGAAGCTTGGAACAATCTTATAATTGCTTGGAACAAGAGTTAGCCGCTCTTTGAATCTCTCTTTAAGCAAAGAAGCTCGGAACAATCTTATAATTGCTTGGAACAAGAGTTACCCACTCTTTGAATCTCTCTTTAAGCAAAGAAGCTTGGAACAATCTATCTTTAAGCAAAGAAGCTCGAAACAATCTTATAATTGCTTGGAACAAGAGTTACCCACTCTTTGAATCTCTCTTTAAGCAAAGAAGCTTGGAACAATCTCTCTTTAAGCAAAGAAGCTTTGAACAATCTTATAATTGCTTGGAACAAGAGTTACCCACTCTTTGAATCTCTCTTTAAGTAAAGAAGCTTGAAACAATCTCTCTTTAAGCAAAGAAGTTTGGAACAATCTTATAATTGCTTGGAACAAGAGTTACCCACTCTTTGAATCTCTCTTTAAGCAAAGAAGCTTGAAACAATCTTATAATTGCTTGAAAAATCCACTCTTTGAATCTCTCTCTTTAAGCAAAGAAGCTTGCAACAATCTTATCCACAATGTTCCCCCCCTTCTAATGGAATGCCACGTATCAAGCTTTAGTTAGCTAAAGTGGTTCTTAAAATATCTTAAGCAAGAAAAGTTTTATTTATGTTTTCATAATATCTGTACTTTTGCGGTTGGGTTTTGTTTCCATAGGAGACCATTCTTTAGAGATTTTATTCTGATTTTAGCAGTATTTGTTCCTCTTCCACCCTTCAAATGGGTTATTTCTTCCTCAGTGCCCACCCAACCTTCAAAAAGAGGTTGTCTTGGACAGGGTTGATTGTCTTTGCACGGGTCATGCTCTTGTTCATCACTGGTTTGGATTTTTATCCGCCTTCTGCGGACAAAGCCTTGGCTTTGTTCAAAATAGAAAGAACCGGAACCTTTTTAGTTCTTATGGAACTAAAAACTCACTATTTCCTCCTTGGTTACCATTCACTTTGGCACTGCTTTATTAGATTTGGGTTTATTGTTGGGGGAGTAATGCTACATACCACATTTGTATCATCTTAAAATTGATGTGGCTCTTAAAATTTTTATTGGATCAAAATTTAATAGTGATCTATCATAAATTTAATGATGATTTTAAAAATCACATTAATTTTAAGAGAACACAAGAGTGATATGTAGCATTACTTATTGTTGGGGTGCCCATCTGGCCATCCCTCTACGTTCATGTTTGTAACCATACTCTCGTTGAATGAATATCGTACTTACACAAAAAAAAAAAAAAAAAAAAAGGGTCCAAAACTATTCCCTCCCTCGTAGGATCTCCACTAAGGATATCGATCTATTTTAGCTACTCAAAAAGCTATCTTTTATATCTTACCAACTCATTTTTTAATAAAATCTCCAATAAATTTTCTATTTCACTATTTATTTTCTTTAAATATTATTTGGTTATGTATTTTATTATTATTTTTAACCCAACTGTTTTCTTTTGCTCTCACATGCGTGATGTATCTCTCTCTCTCTCCTTCTTCTCTCTGACCACCGTTTCATCTCCCTCCCATGCTTTCAACGAATATATTCCAATTCTCAGCGATTACACGTCATCTCATCACTCTCGTAGTCTCATATCCACCTTTCATTTGGATTTTTCTCTGATAGAGTACCACACAACAACCATGGGCGACCACTCTCCCAAAATCTCTACCTCACAACTTGATTTTCCCTTCCTGTAACATATCCCCACAAAAATACAAGCCTTTGGCTCTCTGCTCAGCGTCCCTGAACTCGAAAAATGTCCCTTTGTTTCTCCTCCAATTCATTCGCCACTCTTCATTCTCTGCCGAATAATCAAAGCTTCTCGATCAACACTTTTCTCTTCTCAGTTCATCAACCAAATTCAGGTAAGCTCTATCCTTAATGCTCTTACATCTTCATCTCTAAAATTATGCCAACCCTTTAAATATAGCATTCAAAGACTCAACCCCATTACATGTTCAGCAGTCCCTGCTGTAGAAACCGCCCCATCTTCCTCCAGAAACAAAAAACCAAAAGATATTAAACTCCTGGTAGTGGGGTCAACTGGGTATATTGGAAAATTTGTGGTTAAAGAAGAGAGCGACAGTGAGAAAGAGAACGAGAGAGAGAGGGGTTGGGTCTGAAATTTTGTTTTTGTTTTTGTTGAGGAAGAAGAGACCGCCAGTGAGAAAGAGGGAGAGAAAGAGAGAGAGAGAGAGAAAATATAATAAAAAAAATTTACCGTGTGAACAGTGAATAGGTTGAATTGCAAATTTACTTTTTATTCTAGAAGCAAAATTAAAACTATAAATTGGCTATTCTGCTGGAGGAAAAAAAGGTAAAAAATAGTCCAATTTTACTATTGTGAGAGATCTAGCTTTTGATTAAATTAAAGTCTCAATTATTGTTGCACGCAATAGATTATCTCTTGCTTTTACAAATGGTTTACCAAACTTCACCTTTCAAGTGTGCTGGTTGATAAGATTGTATTATTCTATGCCGTCGAGTGAGGTTGAAAGGATAAGGCTTTGGTTGTCATCAAGCTGACGTAAGGCCTCTATGTCATCTACTAATAACTTTAGATCGTAGAGCATGTAAAGAGTTTTTTTTCTTATTAACATATTTTCAAGCAAGCCTTCAGTTTTTCTGATTTGATCCATACTGTGTGTGTTATCAATTAGAACTTCAGTAACAAAGAGTCTTTTACCATCTGTTATCATGAACTTGTTAATTGTTGATTCTCTAATTTCTTTGGGTTGTGAGACAAAATAACTAAACGTTGTGCCTAGTTATCCATTTATTTGACATAAGCAAGTACTAAAGAATGAACTATTCTTTCTTTAGTAAATTATTCCTCATCTGTTTCTTTTAAGTACCATAATTTATAAGGTTGAAAGAATTTTTTTTTTTTTTTGTTTTTACTCTCCATATAACCTCTAGTGGAAGGTTCGTCTCAAACTTGAACTTCCTCTACATAGAAGTTATAACCACAACGGTGTCAGTACAATCATTCCAACAAACAGAGATGGTGGATATAATTAATAAAAACAACTGAATGAAGCAAATGTATATATAAATTTAGTTTCTCAAGTGAATAATCTCCCACATTGCTTCTTTTTTGTCCCTTGGCACAGATCTCCGGTCGTTGGGGTTAGAGGTATTTTTCTTAACTATACGTTATAACTTTCAAGATGAAAATATTAGAAAATGAAAATATTCTTGTTGGTAAATTGAATAGTATTCATCATGCCATTCATTCTCCCAAATCATGCAAATCCATTCCATTATCCATTCAAGTATGCAATTCACATCACAAGAAATCCCAAAATAAAGATCATTACAAGAGTATTACAAATACTACAAATTGATTTTGTATTCATCACCAAATAATCAGTACAGCTGAATAGGTCAAAGAGAAGGGGAAAATAGTGGAAAATAACCCTAAATCGAAAAGACTGATTTTTAAGAATGAGTCTCCAACATATTCACAACTTGTTAAAATCTAGAGATGGAAACTACTGCATATAAACATCAATTGGAGAGAAGAATATCAATTTGATAATGTGAAATTTGTGTGAAACTCGAAGCCACCTCTTTCCCAAATTGTTCACAAACTCTTCTATTTTTATTTTTATAAGACTATAACTAAGGCTCTTTTTTCGAAGAAGGTTTTACATCGAAACAAACGAAGATTAAGATAAACTAAGATTCTCAATTTTGATTCGATATGGAATTGTTTAAACATCCTACTAATAAGCTTGAAAGATTAACAAATAAATTCAATTAATCTTTTGCGTGTTCAACTCCATTCGATATGTTTTTTTTAATGTTTTTAAATAATCAAATCACTTGAGCTCGATTCAAGATTGGTGCAATGGTCCTGAAAGGCTATAGTCTTTCCTCTCAGAGGCCATTACACCATATGTTCCTTTTCCCTCTTCCTCTTGATATCCTCAAAAACTGTTCTACAATGCGCAAGGACAGAAAATGTTAAGGGTCATCCAAGATTTGCATTGCGAATACTAGATTCAAGAACTAAATTGGCAAAAAAATTTGACCCAGAAGGTTCCCTCGTCGTTTTGATGCCATTATGTGTACGGGGTCTCTCTGTATATATATCTTGTTTGAGTGTCTGAAAGTTTCCCTTTTGGGATTAGTTTCACATTTGTTGTGAGTGTTCTTAGTTGCTGCAATGGTGAAAGTCTATATATGCTGGTTGCATAGGTTTCTTTCCATGGTATGTATATTGTAGCATAGAGGTTGATCCAGTATAGCATAATTTGAACTACTTGGGGTTTGAATGTGCAACAATTGCATAACAAGATTAATGGGTATGGAGTAAACAGAAGCATTTTAAATTTTGTCAGTGATAATTCATGAATGGAACAAACAAGTGGGTTAGCTAACAATGACAAAAAATCAGGGGTGATGACTTATGAATAATATGTCAAGGATGTTTTATTCACATGTGATATTGACAATCATATTAAGTGAGAAGTGTTGTCTGAATGAGTTTTCTTGTTACTTTGGGATGTTACGAATTGATGATACATGATATTGACGTTTGATGAGTTTGCCTAATTATACATAGCAGTTACATAGTTTCTTGAAATAGTATGCATTGTCTGGTAATTTTGATAGGCATCCTACAACACTAATGACTTGCATAAGGTGGGTGTATATATAGGTTTTATACAATGAACGAGCAACTTTCTCATTAGAGCCAGTGACAGCAAGCAAAACATTCACAGTAAGGGTAAGTATTAACAATAAAATATACATTCTCGTATGGATAATTCACTAGAAATTCTGGAACATGAATAATGCAGTCACTAGATCTTTTGTCAGGAGATCTAAAGGCACAACTACCTACCTATTCACTGTATTTGATTTTGGGGCTGTGAAAAGAAATCTTTTGCATTACGTGCTACCTCTGCTTCAACTACTGCTTCCAAAACAATGTCTGCTCCTTTTGCACTTCCTGCCACAACATCCGCAGGGTAAATTATTGGAAAATGAAGTATTTGACATGCATAAACAGAAACAACTTGCAAATTCTCTTGAGAAAATGCCAGAACTGTTTATGGAGCACATGCCAGAACAACTGTATATAGAAATTCTTCAGCGTGCAGAGACTAACATGCTAAACATTAAAGCGTTTCCAGGAAAAGATTCATTAATTTTTCTAAACATGTTATTTTGACTAAAAACTTAAAACAGCAACAATAACAATCCAAAGTGGAAAAGAAAATTAAGATATCATTGAAGGTAAAAAGCCATAAATTATAATGCACAGATAATGAACTCGTGCATATATCAATATATACATGGCTGCCAATCAGACCAATGCATACTATAATCTTACAAAAGAAAGATGCTCAAGACAATCCTTTATGCAGATCATCTTTGAAGCATATGTTATCAGGATTACTCCAAAAACGCAGAGCACAAATGTCCAATATTTTACAAAATACACATGCCAACTTAACTCAGGTAGATTATGATTGTCAAATGTAGAAATGATAATGTGTCTAGAGAAAATATAATAAATAAATTAACAGCAGCATCAATTGACACAGAAAAAAATAAATTTTCTTCTTGATAAATAAAAAGGAAACAAAATGGTAAAAACCTTTGTCACATATGGAACTATGTTTAAAGCCAATGGTATATGTGCACACCGACAAATGGTTTTGTTTAAACAGTACGGATGAGAAGTGTTAAGATCCAGAGAATTTTCTTCCATATTTATCATCAAGATCTCATTACATTTCTTAGCACACATCACCTACTCATTGTACTCTATAAATACACCTCAATGTAACACAATTTCATTCAAGTCAATACAATAACAACTTAGCCTATTGAGCATTATAACTGTGGTGAGCTCAGATCTCTAAAAGGTTGAATCACCTGAAATCCTTCTCTTTCTTCTCTTCTCAAATTATGCTTCCACTTTCTCTCATGTTTTATTTTACTTCAATATTTTAACAAAAAGAAAACTGAAAGTCGTAAGCTTAATGCATGAAGGAACCTCTCTTTAGGCCACTAATCAAATATTCCAACTACTAAACAGTTAACCAAGACTAGTGGTTAAATTTTTTTTCTGACAAGTAATCGAGATATCATTAAAAGCATAAGGCGCCCCCAAGTAGACAAACTATTGATTAAATTGATAACAAAAAGATCCAAGATATACATATAATGAGATGCATTTTCCTAAGTAATTTGCAAATTATCCGTATATTGAAATATGAGATGAAAATGGAAGTCAAGCAACCAAGTATAATTGCTACACAACGGGCAAAAAAAAGAAAAAACTCATTAAATCGTTTATACGAATTTCTTGCCCACCAAGTCAAACCAGATAACCTTTAAAAATAAGTGCCAGATTGAAGGTTTTCCAATCACATTCCTTATTCCTCTTTGTTACAGCCATCAAACTTGAGCCTTCACCAACCAATTTTCTGGTCTCTTCCAAAATGATTTTAATTTTCTATATTTAATTATTATGTTTTTTTAGGAAAAGAGCACAGGATGGATGAAGAGCTGCAAATAATGCTAATTTAAGCTTTACATGGGTCCGTGGTTTACTTGACAAGGGTGGGTACATGAAGTGGCCCTTCCTTTGAGGGGTTCCTTGTCATAAAAAATAAAAAATAAAAAAATAATGCTAATTTAAATTTCAAAAATTGAAGACATAAAGCTCTTTAGTTATTAATAACTAAATCAGTGCACCAATTCCTAGAAAAGTCAACACAAAGATCTTGGCCTATTTCTTCATTCATGAAACTCAAATTTTAGAGCGTTACCAATGGCAAAAATAACTGGCACAGGACCACAGATTGAGGATCTCAGGAGGCACAGGACAACAGGTTGAAGATGTTCACTGAATAACAGGAAAGCTACTGCTAAAAACAACAGCTAGAAAAAGACAAGTGTTCTAATTTTCTTATTTAACATGGAAAGGGAATTTTGCACTCCAGACTGCTTTGTACAGTGCTTGGATTGGGACAAAGAACTAATGGCAGAACTGACATAAAATTTTGTAAAACTATGGTGCGTTTGGTTCGTAATATTATTCAATATTCGAACCAGATTTTTATTCAAAAACCCATACCCGAATCCAAGTTGAATAAAACCCATGGGTCACTTGAATAAAGTTTGAATAGTTTGAATAAACCCATCATATATTTATTATTATTATTCTTTACCATACCAATCATTATACACAACTTTTCATACAATCCAATCATTTCCAATCATTTTATACTATTATAAAACACTTTTTTAAAACTCATCATATATTTTTTATTATTATTTTTTTCCATACCAATCATTATACACAACTTTTCATACAATCCAATCATTTCCAATCACTTTATACTATTATAAAACACTTTTTTCTAATCTTTCAAATTCAACACCCAAACACATATTCAAAAGAATCTAAAATTATATTCAACATCCAAACACATTTTCATTGCCTTGATATCCGTGATCAGATTCAGAATATTATTCATATTCAAAATATTCGATACCCAAAAGCGAAAGATAGAGATGAACAAGAATAACTACTGATAAATAGGGAAAACTATTACCCTTTCTTTCTGGTAGCATCCCAGTGCTTTCAGCTGAAACTGGATGGATGGTGAAGAGACTAGCTTCATCATTAAGGTTCTCTTTTTCTGTACTGCTCTCCAATGAACCAGTCTTTATGGCTTCAGCCAATCTGGCATATGCAGTTGCTTGGCTATGCAAATCAACTGGACCTAAGGCTTTCAAACTAAAATCCTGCGAAACATACAAAAAAAGAAATTAAGATCATCCAAGTTAAATAAGAAATATAATAAACAGAGTTCAAAAACCTTCATCGCAGCATTTGTTGGCTTCTGCTCTTCTTCACACTTCTCAGACAAACTGTCGCCTGCCTCAGCCAAAATACATACACATATACATAAAACAGGTTAACAGAGGGGAGTAAAACTCACAAAGGTAGCGGAATAACTTAAAAGCTTTGGAGGCTGAGAATACCAAAATTTCTGTTAGGAGCAGGATCTTCAGGATTGTCCATCAGCCTTCGGGTCAAAGGACCGGGATTAATGAGAGAGATACTTCGAATTTCATAACGAATAGCCTCTAGTTGTGCCATTGTATCTTGAAGTTCTTTGTGAACCTAAAAGTTAGTACAAAAAACACAATTTAAATTGAAAAACCCTCTGTAGATTTTGTTGCTATAAGATTACCAAAACTATCTTTTGTCTTAACCAGGCATATGTTTTTGCTACCACCATCAAATAAAAGGTACTAATTATTTATATTTTGGATAACTCTACAAATATCTTTTGTAGAGGCTCTTTCTTGTCTTCTCTTGTCTTCATTCGGGTATTAATGTGTGCTCTTTAATTTACCATGTTAAAGAAAACTAATGTCCACCTATTCAAAAATAAGTTTACAGTGCACTGATATCCTCAACTTGAGCATATTCCATAGGGCGCTGCATGAAATATGTGCCACATCAAACACATTACATGTCTTACCTGGGGGCACTCAAAACACTGGTTTAGCAGCCAAAAAGGAAAGTCAACTCAAAGGCTAATTCCATGAGAAGAATGCAATTACTGTAGCGACCGAAGGAACGCATTACCCACATCTGCGCCATCACTCCAAAATGACTACTCAAGTTGAAATTGGAGCTCCTTCAAATTACTTATAAAGTTTAGTTTTACCTAATAAGGAATCAATGTGGATAATTCATCTTCTCAATGAAGAACTAACTTTCTGAGGTATTACAATTATAATTATGGCTAACATGCCTATTGAGGCTACCAATAGCTAGGCCAATGCCTAGACCAAGCTATAAAAGGCCCAGAGCCGTAGGGACAAAGATGATACAAGATTTGGGGCACGTATCTCAACAAGAGGACAATGATGCGGATACATGTCCATATCATATCTGCTACCTTATGTACATGTGTCGCATGGCCTTGCCTATAATCATCGCTCACGATATTAGCAAAGGATCTTCTCCTTAGCACTCCTCCTCGCACTAACAAAGAAGTGCTCTTCTCTCTCTCTCTCTCTCTCTCTCTCTCTCTCACATCATGCTTGGACACCATTATTCATACAAGAAAGGGATAATGAACACAATAATTTAAACAAAGCATATAGTACAATTGGACATCAAAAGAAAATGGTAATTCCATCTTTCTCTTTGATAGCATTATAGAGCATATATCCAACCCCTAAATCAGATCAAACGTACCACAAGATAGAAAGCAATAAAGAACCTTCAATGTTATGATATCCTAAAGACAATCCTCCTCATAACATAAACTCATTTTGTATTCCATTAAAAAATAAAAATAAAAATAAAAACACATGCTTCAGGCAATGAAGGAAACACAATTCAACATTTTCATTTCCATGGGGCATCAAAACAAGTAAAAAAAAAAAAAAAACTAGCTAAAACCCATCAATCCCAAATACAAGTTAAGACTAAAATACATTTAACCTCAATGCAGCATTTTTCTTCCTGCCACAACCACTCATCCTCATTCTCAAAAGACCAAAGTGAAAATTTTGGTTATTCCCTTTTACCATATCTTCGCTCAAAGAACAATGCTTTCTCATCAATATGGTTAGTTATCTTTATTCTTAGAAACAAGAGGAGGAATTAAAAGAAATCACCTGGCGAGCTTGAGACTGCTGCATAACATTCTCGAATTGCCCACGAGCTAATTGAACGTACCCGATTGCTCGACCCGATAACCTTCCCACGGTTCTAGCAATAAGTGGAAGATCCTTTGGGCCTATAACCCCACAAAAACCAAAAGCCATTTCAATTTTTTGTTTCTAAGAGCATTCTCGTAAAGCGAAGACCCCATCACCGAAACCCACAACTTAAATAAACCCAGAAAAGTATTGACCAAATCGAAATGGGAAAAATGGAACACTCGAACCAAATTTTGAGCTAAAACTCACGAAAACCAAAATGTAACATACCCGCAAAGAGAAAGAGAGAGAGAGTACCGACGAGAGCAGCGGTGGCACCGACCAAGAGGAAGAGCTCTCCGTATGAAATACCAAACATAGTGGGCCTGTGAGAAATAGTCTGCTGTCTCCAGCGCTCTCATAAAGTTGGTCACTGCAACAGCTGGAGAGAACCAAACCGTGGGATACGCCTGATTAATATGCTCGGAATTGATAACGCTGGGCTTCCGATTCCAATTTTCCAAAGCCTCGTGGAGGATTTTTTTTTTTTTTTTTTTTTTTTACTATGCCTTCAGTTCTGGTAACAACAAACATTTTCCTCGTGTGTATTTTTTTTTTTTTTTTTTTTTATCTATTTTTTTGTCATTTAAAACTTAGAAAAGCACGTATATCTCTTTAAACTACCGATTAAATGTTAACGTGCCTTTTAAATTATTAATTGCGTTAATATTTTTTCTTAAACTATCAAACAATCTCTACGCTACACAATGAAAAAATATTTTTTTCAAAATTATATAAACAAAAAACTTAAAATTATATAAAAAAAAAAATTAATTTTTTTATTAAAAAAAATAAAAACGAAATGGGATGCCACGTAACAAGCTTTAGCTAAAGAGGTTCTTAAAAGATCTTAAACAGTGGTGGAGCCGGATTTTGATCGGGGTCAGGGGGTTAAGAATTTTTTTTTTTTGTTTTGATCAATAAAATAAAAATAATCTAAAGTTAATAAAAAATTAATTAACTATTTTTTTTAAAGCCATGATTCAGTTTTTTTTTTTTTGAAAATATTTAAGGTCTGAAAACTAGCCAGACCCTCTTCAAGCCTCGCCGTTGTACTGTTCTTCTGCTCCCACAGTGATCGAACACAAAGAATAAGAAAAAATGGTGCATGAACCAACCAAATCATAACGCTTTCAAACAAATTAAAAGAAATACTTCAAGAATCAACATGAATGTTGCGCACCTAGATATGACTGAGAGAATCATTACTGGGTTTAGTCAAGGAAGAATGCGAGGGCGGTGGTGCATCTGGAAGAAATATCTCTGCCTTGGCCGGAGAGGTTGCCGGTGAAACTTGCAGCGATACTGTTTGTTGATGGATTTATGGTGGGGCACTGGAGCGGTGGTGGAAGGAGAAGAACGGACAAGGAGATGGTTTTGGTTTAAGAAATTGGGTAATGCTTGGGTGAAGGAAATTTTGCTTCACCATGGCATTCCCTTAATTATTAAATTAAGGGAGACCATTTCCCAAGATAACTTTTTCTTCTAATTAAATAGCATACCCCGAACCGAACATACGTTGTTCCTTGCGGATCCGGATCCTCTCCGGTTCTAATGAACCGGAGAGGAGCCGGTTCACGGCTGGATCTCTTGAAAGAGATCCAAGGCCGTGAATAAGCTACGTTTACCAGAAAAAAATAAAAATAAAAAAGTTAAACCCATCGTGTCTTCAGTCTTCCCCATCTTTTCTTTTTGTTTTCTTCTTTGAAAACGCAGATGATCAGCCGCCGTTCTTCTCCTCTCTCTCCGTTCTTCTTTTTCGTTCTCTTCTTTGAAAACGAAGACCAGCCTTTGGGCAAATCTCTCTCTCTTCCCTGAAACCGGTTGTCGTCTTGTGCTTGTTGCCACCACCGAGTCTCATCCCGAGTCGACTCGTCAGAATCGCCCGGCTCCGCCCCTTGGCCGACACGGCGAGAACCCGGTCTGTCTCCTCCCGGACTTGGTGTCCACCGGTGAAACTTGCAGCGGTACTGTTTGTTGATGGATTTATGGTGGGGCACTGGGGCGGTGGTGGAAGGAGAAGAACGGGACAAGGAGATGGTTTTGGTTTAAGAAATTGGGTAATGCTTGGGTGAAGGAAATTTTGCTTCACCATGGCATTCTTGTAAGAGAGCCCCTTCTATACGGTAATGACAAAAAACAGTGGGTTTTTGCCCACCAATAACCACTTGACACATCAGCTAAAAGAAAAAAATGAAAATGTTGGTGAAGTAGCCAATCCTTCCCTATCTTCTGAACTCTCTTCTGATGAAGTACCCCACGATTCGAAAAAAATAAGAAGAAAAACCACACTGCCCAAATGACGTCCGCCAGTCAGCCGGCCTACCGGTCGCCCCTAATCCGCCCCAAATCACTACACGTCCGCCTGGACTGAACCACGCAGCCCATCCGTCCATTCTCCCAAAATCTGTATGTCCGCCCCAAATCCACCAGCCTGTCCTCCCCAAATCACCGTTTGTGGAAGATCAGAAGATCTTGAACGGCTAGAAATTTCACTCAAGGTTCGATGAGTTGTGCTTGGTCCTTAACAACAGAGCCTACAATAATAGCACATTGGTTGAGACATTTCCTCAAACACCTTGTGTGCATATTTGCATTTTTGTTTGCTTTGGATTACACAAAAATATTTTGTTTCCTTTAGATTATACAACAAATCCTCCCATAATCAGGACTGAAGAATGAATCAACAGAAGAAAAAAAAGAAACACAAAAATCCAACTATCACCAATGGAACCCATCTTCACCATCTTCACCATTTACACGCTCATCAGCATTTTGTGGTAGAACAAGACAGACAGAGAGAGAGGACCCCGACGTTGGCTCTGAGAATCATATGTGAGCCAATTGTGAATGTGGGGAAACTAATCAGAGAGAGACAGAGAGAACACAGACAGAGAAAGAGACGGAGTGGGCGGCGTGGGCGTGGGCAGACTTCGTGTGTTTTCTTCAGAAGTCCCGGCGTGGCGAGGGCGGCGGCGGCGGCGTTCGGGCTGGGCAGAGTTCATATGTTTTCTTCGCCGTCCATTCAGTTTCTGGAATGGCAAGGTATGTGTGTGAGTTGAAGAAGATCGAGTGTTTTTATTCTATTTGGATTTCTTGCTCAGTGCTTACGTGTCACCGCCTAATTCGCAGGCAAAATGTTGCTAGTTTCTGCCATAGAAGTTATTCCCTTCTTGTAATTATTAAATTAAGGGAGACCATTTCCCAAGATAGCTTTTTCTTCTAATTAAATAGCCTACCTGAACCGAACATACGTTGTTCCTTGCGGATCCGGATCCTCTCCGGTTCTAATGAACGGGAGAGGAGCCGGTTCACGGTCTGGATCTCTTGAAAGAGACCCAAGGCCATGAATAAGCCACGTTTACCAGAAAAAAATAAAAATAAAAAAGTTAAACCCATTGGCCATCGTGTCTTCAGTCTTCCCCATCTTTTCTTTTTGTTTTCTTCTTTGAAAACGCAGATGATCAGCCGCCGTTCTTCTCCTCTCTCTCCGTTCTTCTTTTTCGTTCTCTTCTTTGAAAACGAAGACCAGCCTTTGGGCAATTCTCTCTCTCTTCCCTGAAACCGGCTGCCGTCTTCTGCTTGTTGCCACCACCGAGTCTCATCCCGAGTCGACTCGTCAGAATCGCCCGGGTCCGCCCCTGGGCCGACACGGCGAGAACCCGGTCTTTCTCCTCCCGGACTTGGTGTCCACCGGAGACCTTACCAGCCTGCGAGTAATTCCGACGCACCTGCCGGAGTGCCTCGAAAAGCTTGGTGGAATAGATCCTCTGCTCCATCTCGGCTCTCCACCTGGTTTTGGGTCCCGTATTCGGATCTCGCGCTTCGTCCTCTGTTTTCCTCCTCCTTTTCCGATTCGAATCGTCTAAATTTTAGTCGGAGATCGAAGACGCCATGGAAACTAATCGAAACGCAGGCTCTTGAGGTGAGCAAGTTTACAATATCCTTCGTATAAACCTGCAGATCAAGACCCTCAACACCACCGTAAAAAACCCAGGACCCCCAACACAACGATTTGCGATTTGGATAAGAAATTAGAGAAGAAATTTCAGGAAACAAGACCCACGGTTAATGTTTTTTCAAGACACATATTACCCACGGTTTACATGTAAAAAAGGGAAATGGCCAAGCCAAATAGCCAATGGCATTGAGGATTTCTTCCTTCAAAAAAAAAATGGCGTTGAGGATTTCTTCCTTACCAAAAAAAAAAATGGCGTTGAAAATTTCTTGAAGACATTAATTCATGTTTTGCTGTTGAGGATTTTAATGGTCTGTATTTTTTTGTGAATGAAAAATTCTTGTGTGAATGAGGATTTTTGCTGATTTGAAGAGGATCAGCAGCAGTGACTCTGTGCAGGATTGGTGGCGGCTCTGTGGTGGTTTTGGTTTTGATTCTCGAACGAGAGAGGGAAAGACTAAAGGCACGATGGTTTTTTTTTTTTTTTTTTTTTGAAAACACGTGGCTTATTCACGGCCTTAAAGAGATCCAGACCGTGAACCGGCTCCTCTCCAGTTCATTAGAACTGGAGAGGATCCAGATCCGTTCCTTGCGGCCCTTTTGCTTGAGATTAAAAATAAAAGAAACAGTGCGTTTGAGTCTTAACGAAATGCAACTCCAGCAAATAAATGAAACTGTGCATTTCAATCAAAAATTTTGGTTTGTAAACTCTTCCATTGACCATTGTTACATTAAACGCCGCGTTTTACAAACTAAACTGTTCGTCTTCAACCTTCATTTCTTCTGAAGATTTTGAACAATTCTGACTTTTGAGCAACTTAATTTATCAAAACGCGAAAAATCGTTCGCTAAGAGTAATAAATTTTACTCTTTCTAAAAAATAATTTACCCCTTAATGAATGAATAACGAGGGAGGAGGCAAGAAAGGATATTCAAAAAAAATCTCATAGGAAGTAAAGAAACTTTTTGAGGAGGTGAGGGGGGGGGGGGTGCACTTGCCCCCTCTCGACCCCCCCGGCTCCGCCCCTGGATCTTAAGCAAAGAAAAGCATAGTCAAGGTCCAAAGCCATTCCCTCCCTCACTCCCATTAGCATAGGACATTCAAACTTATTTTGCTCTTTTTTTTTTTTTTTTACGAACATTCAAACTTATTTTTCATTCGCTCTAAAAAAAGTTGCTTACCCTTTTTATAAACGAAAGATAAAAACAAAAACAAAAGAAAGATAATCTTTACTTTTTATATATGATAGACAGTTAATTACTTTACTTTTAATTAAATTAAAGTCCCAATTATTGTTGTACGCAACAAATTATTTCTTACTTTTACTAGTGGTCCACAAAACTTCTAGCGTGCTATTTCTTCATCCTTTAAGTTGATTGATAAGATTATATGAGAAATGTTTTGCTATACATTTTCATCTCATCTTTGTTTGCATGGACCAATAATATTGTTAAAAAAATCAGGGCTCCATTACATTCTCTATCTCTCACATTATTAATCCATGTAAACAAGAGTGTGATAAGAGTGAGATGAAAGTGCATAGCTAAGCATTTTTAAGATTGTATTATTCTATGTCGTCCAATAAAGGCGAAGGGATAAGGGTTTGGCCGTCATCAATTAAGCTGACATAAGACCTCTATGTCATCTACTAATAACTGGAGATCTTATGGCACGTAAAGAATTTTTTTCCTTGTTTTCATATTTTCAAGCAAGCCTTTAGTTTTTCTGATTTGATCTATACTGTGTGTTATCAATGGAAACTTAAGTAACAAAGAATCTTTTACCATTTGTTACCATGAAGTTGTTATATGATGATTCTCTAATTTCCTTTGGGTTATAAGACAAAATAACTAAACTTTGTACCTAGTAATCCATTTCTTCGACATAAGCAAGCACCAAAGAATGAACCATTCATTCTTTAGCAAATTATTCATCTGTTTCTTTTAAGTACCGTATTTGATAAGGTTGAAAGAATTTTTTTTTTTTTTTTTTACTCTCCATCCAACTGAAATTAAGGTAAAATATTTTCGATCTCCAGTTTAGATCCCTTGCTAGATAAGAAAGTAATGTTTTAATCATAAAAGGAAATTTCCATCATTGATCTGCTGCTGAGGCTTGGAAAATCACTTGGTTGATAATTTCTCATTGAATGTCTTCAATATACCATTCTTCATGATTGATGAGAATTGTCAACTTTGGAACTCCTTCATGAAGGTTGATATTTCGATGGCTGTAAATAATTAAGATCTGTGTGATCTTAACTCCCTGTTCTTCAATTTTTTGTTGAAAAATTGCAAAAACATCATGAGCAAGCAGGTTTTTTTTTTCTTTTTCAAATAAAAAGATTTTTTTTAAAAAAAAAAAAAAAATCTGGATCTAATTAAAAACTCGTTTTCCAATAGATTAGAAAGAGAAAAGAAATTATTTTTATTTCTTGAAAATGTCACTCTTCATCCCAATTTGTCTGTTTGACAGGATTGATGCAGAGACATGTAAATTTTTTTAGTTTCGCTGTCTGGTCAGCTATTTTTTTATGTCAAACAACTCATATATTGTTTGAACCTCCATTTTTTATTTAAATTTTGAGAGTTTCAGATACCATTGAGGCATTGAGTTCATTGTACACGTCTCCAGGGATTCAAGAATTATAAATATTTTTAATTTTCAAATAGTCTTGTTTAGACTTTTTAGGATTCAAATAACCTCGGTTAATTACAGCATTATTGCTCATTTTTCTTGTATTCCCATACAGTTATCGATCAGAAGCATTTGTGTCAAGTATAAGTTTCTCTCATTTTATAGGAAAATAAATTGCAGCTAAAACTTCTAAATGCTGTTTGATTTGTTTTTACTAATTCTAAATCTTTTTTTGTGGCTATGACCTCTTTATCTTTTTAAAATTTTTTCAGAAAGAGGTATTTCTTTACGAGAAAGATTCTTTATATAATTTCTTCCATAATTACGAATTTCTAAAAAAATAAAAACGTTGTAATTTCTATTTATCGATTTTTTCAGGGAATTCTCCTATTTTAGAGATAATATTTTTATGTAGCTTTTCCAACTATAAAACATGTCTTGTTTTATAGTTGATCTATCTTTAGATGTTTGATTCGAGTTAGACCTCGTAGCAGTTGCGGTAGTTTGGCGTAATAATATTGATCCGGTTTTACTTGAGAATTGATTGCAGGATTTTGAAGGCCATTCATGGTAATTGTACTTTTGGGTGATGTGTAGGCTTAGTATTTAATGCTTAATTGTGTATTAAAGTTTAGTTTTGATCAATGATATGTATAGTGTGATTTCAGTTAATATAATAACTCCTAGTAGATGTTTTAGTTGTAACTAATGTTGATAAAAAATTTTATGTTTCCGTTGCATAGTATTCTATTTTTGAGGAGTAGAGATCTCTACGGTCTTATTCTGTTAAAGTGTCATACATCGCTAAAATAACATTGACTTGGACACCCTCATCTCTGAGTCTCAATGCATTTTTTGAGAGTGAGAAAGGGCCTATGTAATTTTACATGGTATTAGAGCCAGTCCCTTGCGATGATGGGTCTTTCCCTCCCGTCAATTGACCACATGTTTGGTCAAAGTTGCCCACACGTGAGAGGCGTACTAAATGGTCACATATTGACAAGATTAACTTGACCTAGACACTTTATAATCCATAGTGTCCTTCATCTCTCAATGCATCTTTTGAAAGTGAGTAAGGCTCATGGACTTTTATATGATATCAAAGCGGGTCTCTTGCAATGATGGGCATTTTCGTCCCGTATATTAAATACATGCTTGACCAAAGTTACCACACATGAAGGGGCGTGTTAAAGTGTATCATATCGCTAAGATAACATTGACCTGGACATTATATATGCCATGAATGCTCCTCATTTTTTCAAGCGTCTTTTGAAAGTGAGTAAGGCCCACCACTAAAATAAACTGTGCAATTAGTGACATGGCTACAAAAATTACTTTTTGACACGTTACTAATTAGCTGTAAACATGATAAAATTTATAGTGACATGTCAATTATGGCACGTCACTAATTAGTGACGTGTCAAACTTGGCACATCAATTATGTTATTATATTTTTATTATTATTATTTTATTTTATTTTATTTTATTTTTTGTGTCTTTTATAGATTTGAAATTTAGTGACATGCCAATTTCTTACACGTCTAATTTTATTCTATAATTTTTTAATTTTATCCTATTAGCTACGTCACTAATAAGTGGAGTGCCAAAATTTGCACTTCACTAATGTTATTTTATAATTTTTTTTTTCTTCAAAATTTTCAAATCTGAAATTTAGTCACGTGTTAAAATTAGCAAAGTACTAATTAGTAACGTGTCAACTTGGACATGTGTCACTAATGTTATTTTATATATATATATATATATATATATATATATATATATATATATATATAAAATTTAAAATTTAATGACATGTCAATATTAACATGTTATTAATTGGTAACGTGTCAACTTTATCAAGTTTATCACGTCAGTAATGTTATTTCATATCTGAAACTAGGGCTGGCAATTTTGACACAACCCGATAATCCGACACGAACACGACACGAAATTAGCGGGTTTGGATTTACCTTAAACGGGTTTGGGTCTTAAACGGGTCGACCCGTTTATCTTGGCTTGGCGGGTCGTGTCGCGGGTGACCCGCCAGACACGATTATGTTTCTTTTTCTTTTCTTTTCTTTTTTTAAAAAATTTAAATTATTATTTAATTATTTATTAAATTATTATTATTAGCTAAAATAAGAAAACAAAAAAACCCTAACTTATTCTTTTCTTTTTCATTCAGAGCCCCCCCCCCCCCTTCTTCTTCTTCTTCTTCTTCTTCTTCCATTTTCTTCTTTTTCTCCCAATCTCTCTGTTGCGTTGTCGTCCTCGTCCGGTTCTTCGTCCTCGAAGCCCCAGTGCCCTACGGTCTCCCCAGTGTGTCCGTCTTTGCTAACTCCTTTCGCCGAGTCGCCGGTCGTGGTCTCGTTCAAGCTCGGGCCTTCGTCTTCGGTCCCCGACTCCCCACGCCTGAGTCTGATTGCGCCATGAAATTGAAAAGCTTGGAGGTCAGACTGTCAGAGCCACCTCTATGCCCGAGAGCTCCGGCGAGAGCGCAGAATCCAATAGCTTGTTCAAGACATTGGAGACTGGAGCTCAGGGCGCTGTTTGGGCTCTAGTACGGGTACCTCTAGGTCCTCTTCAACATCTACTGATTAGTCTGATTCTACTTCAATATTTACAAGAAGTAGGTAAAGTTTTTGATGGATTTTGCGATCTGAATATCTGATTGTTGATTTGAATCATTTGATTTTGTTTTGATTGTTGAAAGTGAAACATTTAGTTGAAATTTGAGATTCTGATTGTGGATTTTGATTTGGTTTCGAGATAATTGCTTGCCTTAGCTTTGAATGTTCAAATGGGTCGTGTCGGGTCGTGCCGACCCGATACGACCCATTATGTTAAACGGGTTCCACGGGTCGTGTCGGGTGACCCGTGAACTAATCGTGTTCGTGTCGTGTCTGGAGCCCCGACCCGTTAATATAAACGGGTCGTGTTTGGGTCTAGCTTAAACGGGTCGTGTCGGGTACCCGTTTTGCCAGCCCTACAGACTGAAACGCGTTGGATGAAATTTTTCCCTCCAAGGCGGTTCAAGATTTTTTCACATCTTTTTAATTGAAAAGATTATTTCCCCTTCCTATTGTCATATCATTTCCCCTTTCAGATATTTCTTCTTCTTTCTTATTTCTTTTTCTTCTAGAGAACTGAGAGATCTAGAGAGTGAACCGAGAGAGAGACAGAGATCACGAGGTTCTCGGCGACGGAGGAGCCGGGGATGCAGGTTGGGTCCACGACGAGGCTCGTTCTGCCGTCTGGCCTGGTCCTATTCTTTGCCACTTGTAGATCTGGGCTTTTCTGATTTGTTTAGATTATTCTATCATCTGTTATATTCCAACCTTTTTGAGTGATTGAGCCTACAACTAGGATATAACAAGAAATGAAAAGAGACGAGAGAGTTTGAGAAAAATGATTCTTTTGTATTGCAAAACGCTAAGTGTTGTAGGTATAAATAACGAATACAGGGGAAAAAATCTACAAACAGAAAAACTAAGTAAGAAAAAGAAAAGAAGAATTGTCATTCTTCACTCTCAATTCTGCTATGTAAGAACTTGAGGCAGAGTCGTCTCTCTCTCTCTTAACTTGCAGACAAAAGAGAGAGCTCCTCATTTGCCGTGGGAGGGAGGCCAGCCTCCTTCCCCCTAGCTTTGGTCTTGTCCCTTAGTCCTCTTGGACTAAGGTTTTGTTTCTTCCTGAGTTTTTCTCAGTGGAGGCTAGCTTTCTCCCAGCCATTAAAGCTATGGAGCTGTGTAATACCCGGGAAAGACACCCCACTTAAGTTATTAAAATATGTGCATAAATATAAGGCTTAAGAATTGCTCTTAGTCTAATTAAGTTATATAGTTATGCATGTAGAGAGTTGGATCAGTAAAGTTAAGTCGATCGAGGGACTTTCTGGTCGATCGAGCGATTATAGGTCGAAGTCGATCGAGCGACTTTATTTTCGATCGAGCGACTTCGCCCAGTGCAGTGCAGTTTCCGCTAATTGCGAAAATTGATTTTTCCACCTAATAATTTGGGACCCACACGTGGTACTTGATGCCAAACGATCATGCCCATATTTAGTTAGCCTAGTTAGTCCATTTTGGTTGAAGCCCAACTAGATTTCCTTAGATATCATGCAATCATGGATTAAGATATGGAATAGTCACCTATGAGATTTGAGCTATGGATTTGAGGTGTTGGCTGGCTCAAATCCGGCCATTGAAGTGTTGATTTGTTGGTTAGATCCCAGCCCTTCAAGAGTGCTATATATAGGTTGCATGGGGAGTTGATTTTCATGAAGAAGAAACCAAACTCTAGCCAAAACTCTCTCTTACTCTAGTGCTGTAGAAGTAGTACGAAAATCCTCCAATTTCACCTCACTTTCCAGCACCTAGCAAGCCAAATTAAGCTCTAAAACCACCCTCATTCTCCCACAAAATCAGTAGAGAAATGTGAGTGGAAACCACCTTTGTTTTGAGACCAAGAAACCAAGCTTTACAAGTGGAATTCTCTTGGACAGCAACTCTCCTCCACTCTTTAAGTTATTGGGGAACTTTGAGTGAGTGTTTTCTCCCTTAAACTTCTCATAGATCAAGTAGTCTTATTGTTATTTGTAATTATGACTTGCTCTTACTTTTAATTATGCATGTTGTATGAAAAGTTGGCTAACTTACATGTGAGTATATGTGTAAGCATGTGGATGAGTATTTACTACATGAGATTAGTAATTTAGAATGGGTAAATTGTGTTTTAAAATGGATCAAGAAATGTAAGTGTGAGAGTATATGTGTTGAGGTTTTGATAAATATATATATAGGTGAGCAATATGTAGGTGTGTGTTATAAGGATGTGTGAATTAAAGAAAAGTAAAATCATATGTGTGCTTGATTATATGACAATGTATCCTTATTTTAAGGTATGTTATGTGATGGATAATTCTAGTAGTGCTAATATAAGAGTTGGTGAGTAAGAACTAAAATAGATAAATAAGATATCATGTTTAAATCTGTAGCCGTTGCAATTTCTAGGAAGAGATATGGTAATAATAATGATTTCATAGAATGCTTTATTAATTCATTATCATCATATGATGATTGTTATGCAGTTGTAAAGGAAAATATTTGGAGCAGAAACTAGTAAGTATCTCTATACTTACTGAGGACGAAGCTGGTTGACTTTTCCTATAATATTATGCTTACTGTTTTATTTACTTGTTTGCGCATGTGGCTTTGCATATTTTATTATTTTAATAATCTGTCTAATAACAAGCTATTGGATCTAGATCCACAGTGGGTACGCGAGGCTTCACATGAGTTCCTAGGTTCTCAGTGAATGAGGAGGTACCTGAAAAGAGAATAATAAATACAAAAACTGGTGTACCTAGGTCACCAGGGATTCCGAGGTTTCCAGGAGCCTAGGCTCCCAAAGAAAATAATTAAAAGTTAAAGGGAGGAAGCCCAGGCTTCAAATAACACGTTAACCGTGCCTAGGCCAACAGAGGAGTGGAAAAAGGGAAATACCTAAAACTATACCTTTAAAACTGTCATTGCTTTATGATTACGTTTATGTTCATTTTATGTCTATGACTCGCGATCATAGATTATATTTTGTATATACATGTGATTATATGGCCATTGCATTATGTTGCATTAATTAAATAAATCAGCACTCATCTTATTATTGGAAACAGCGGACTCACTTTAGTGTTTATGTTGTTTTCTTCTCTTTGTATGGTATTTGTAATGGTTCAGGCTATGAAGAAGAAGAAGACTATCAGGACTATCCCGACACATAGATGGTTCCTGGTTCAGTTTTTGTAAGGCTGGATAGCCTATATTTTGGGACTACCATGTTGTAGTTCATTAGCCTAACTTAAGACAATACTTATAATTCTCCAGTTATATGTAGATATTTGGCTTGTATGATTACCTAGCCCTGTGTGGCATGACTGGTATTACTGTTTGTATAATTATGCTAACTGGCTTATTATATATTTTGAGTTATTTCAGTAGAAGCTCTGAGGTGTCAACCTATTCCCAATTTATATTACATTTATTCCGTATCCAATAATTACCTCTGATAAGTTAGTAATGTCACGTGGAAATTCGAAAATTTTCACTTACGCTTTTTGTAAAAGCGGGGCGTTACATTTTGGTATCAGAGCGGTTTGCTCTGAGGACCTTAGGTTTGACCTTAGCATAAGATCTAGGCGCACGGAGCTATAGGAACATAAAAGTATTTTTGCTTGTATATATATATATATATATATATGCTAGATATTAATTTGAAATTCATAAGTTAGAATAAGAATAAAATAGATAGACGTATATGTGCACTTAGAATTGTGTGGTTGACGATCATTGTTTATTTGAGTAATTTTGAGTGTTACAATTATTTATAACATGATTTGTTTATGAAATCTTTATCAGTGACTGATTGTTAAATAGTTAGGTTGTTAGTTTTATTGTTTGGTTTTAAACATTGTATAGTCGCTTAAAGGAATGTTAGTATCCAACAAATGTGGAATAACTGTTCCTTTAAAACACAGAATCATGCCTCCTAGACGCCGTCCCCTTTATGACTCTAATCGTGTCCCCCGTCCTGAAGAAAATGGAGAGGAGGATCTGCCACCCCCACCTCCACTGCCACCATTCAATGATGGCATACACCCAGCTTTAGTACAACTTATAGCTAACACCACTAGGCAACTAGCCGAAGTAATATCATGAATTCCGCGACCCAATGAACGAGCCGAACCTGTGGGTTGTTCATTACGCGATTTTGCTAGCTATCACTTCCAAACTTTTGAAGGAACGGAAGGGCCGAATGTTGCAGAGGCTTGGCTCACAGATATAGATGTACTGTACACCACCCTCGATTGTACAGACGAGCAGAAGGTTCAGTACATTGTACTGCAGTTGACGGGTGAAGCTAAGATATGGTGGACTGCAAGGAAGGTGCTACTTGGGGGAGGAACAGTAATTACTTGGGAGATGTTTAAGGAGGAGTACAATCGACGGTTTTTCCCTCGATCTCAGAGGCAACTACGAGCGATAGAATTCCAGAATCTAGTTCAAGGTGACATGACTGTAGAGCAATATTCCGCCAGATTCTTGGAGTTAGCTCGGTTTGCAGCCAATCTTATCCTTGACGAAGAAACGAAAGCGGAACGATTCGAGAATGGCCTCAACCCTCGCATCAGAGAAAGAGTGATCTGCCTGGAGATAAAGGAATACGCCAGATTCAAGCAAGGCAGAGCATTAGCTGTGGTGGACAATCATTTTTAGCCTATGTCAGGGCTGAGTCGGAAGGAGAACGTAAGCTGGAAGATATACCTGTAGTGTGCGAATATCCAGAAGTTTTTGCCGAGATCTCAACTGGGTTGCCACCTGATCGAGAAATCGAGTTCTCTATCGACCTGATGCCAGGAACTCAACCCATTCATAAAGCACCATACCGTATGGTGCCATCAGAATTGAAGGAGCTGAAGAAGCAACTTGAAGACTTGGTAGACCGGGGTTTCATTCGCCCTAGCGTCTCACCATCGGGAGCACCCGTTCTGTTTGTAAGGAAAAAGGATGGATCCTTGCGTATATGCATTGATTATCGCGAGCTCAACCAAGTAACAATCAAGAACAAGTATCCGTTACCAAGGATTGACGATCTCTTTGACCAATTGAAGGAAGCTGCGGTATACTCCAAGATCGACCTTCGATCGGGGTATCACCAGCTTAAGGTAAAGGAAGCAGACATTCCAAAGACGGCAATACGTACGCGCTATGGACATTTCGAGTTCTTAGTTATGCCATTTGGGGTGACTAATGCACCTTCTGTATTCATGGATTTAATGAATCGGGTGTTTCACAAGTACCTTGACCAGTTTGTGGTAGTATTCATAGATGACATCTTAGTTTATTCTGCCACTAGCAAAGATCACGAAGAGCACTTGAGGACGGTACTGAGCATCTTGAGAGAGAAGAAGCTTTTTGCTAAGCTTAAGAAGTGCGAGTTTTGGCTGAAGGAGGTCTCGTTCTTAGGTCACGTAATTTCGAAAGATGGAGTAGCAGTGGACCCAAGAAAGATTGAAGCGGTGACCAATTGGGAGCGGCCATCGAATGTAAATGAGATACGGAGTTTTCTAGGGTTTGCGGGATACTACCGAAGATTTGTTGAAAGTTTTTCTAAACTTTCAAGGCCTTTAACTGCTTTGACGAAGAAGAATGTTCATTTCATCTGGAGCGATGAATGTGAGGAATGCTTTCAAGAACTGAAGTAAAGGTTAGTATCTGCACCTGTCCTAACCCTTCCCAAGGAGTCAGAGAAATTCGTTATCTTTAGCGATGCATCTCTTCAAGGCCTAGGATGCGTGCTCATGCAGCAAGGCAAGGTGATCGCCTACGCGTCAAGACAACTGAAGAACCACGAAAGAAATTATCCTGTGCATGATTTGGAACTTGCAGCCATCGTTTATGCATTGAAGATTTGGAGACATTACCTACTCCAAGAGACAGTGGAGATCTACATCGACCACAAGAGTCTCAAGTACATTTTCACGCAAAAGGAATTGAATATGAGGCAGCGAAGGTGGCTTGAGTTAATCAAGGATTACGATTGCAATATCATGTACCATCCGGGGAAAGCGAACGTTGTAGCAGATGCGTTAAGCAGGAAGTCGTGCGGTAGAATCTTAAGTTCTATCACCACCCCAGATCAACTGGCTCAACGTCTAGAAGTGATTCAGCTGAACGTTGCGGAGGAGCAAGCAGTCTTAGCAACCTTGGTTATTCATCCTCTAACTTTTGATAGAATCAAAGTGGCCCAGGAGAATGATCTTGAAGTGCAAGGATTGGTGAGGAAGGCTAATCACAGTAGCGCTTCTGGATTTTATTTCACGAATGACGGTTTGTTGAGAATGGGTGACACTAGGATTGTCATACCTAACGATGTGGAACTAAGAAGAGATATCTTAGATGAAGCCCACAAAACGCGATATACGATTCATCCGGGGAGTACCAAGATGTATCAAGATTTAAAGAAGAAATTCTGGTGGCAGGGCATGAAGAGAGATGTTGCTGAATACGTGGCCCAATGTCATGTATGCCAACAAGTGAAAGCTGAACATCAAAGACCTGCAGGGCCTCTTCAACCTTTAAGTATTCCAGAATGGAAGTGGGATCAGATTGCCATGGATTTTGTTGTAGGCTTACCGAAGGCACCCGGTGGCCAAGATTCCATTTGGGTTGTGATCGATAGGCTTACCAAAAGTGCTCATTTCATTCCATTTCATATCACCGATCCGGTACCGAAGTTAGCTGAAATGTACGTTAGAGACATCGTCAGATTACATGGAGTGTCTGTCTCTATTGTATCCGACAGAGATTCCCGATTTACCTCTAGGTTCTGGAAATGCTTGCAAGACACATTGGGAACTAAGTTAGACATTAGCACTGCTTATCATCCTCAGACCGATGGACAATCAAAGAGAACTATTCAGATTTTGGAAGACATGTTGAGATTATGCGTGCTGGATTTTAAAGGTAAGTGGATCAAATATCTACCTTTAGTCGAATTTGCCTACAACAATAGCTTTCAGGCGACTATTGGAATGGCACCATATGAAGCGCTATATGGACGGAAATGTAGATCCCCGCTATATTGGGATGAAGTGGGTGAAAATATCTCATCGGGCCGGAAATGATGCAAGACATGAAGGACAAGATCTCTGTTATTCGAAGAAGGATGCTGACAACCCAAAGCCGGCAAAAGAACTATGCAGACAAGCACCGCCGTCAATTGGAATTCAATGTGGGTGACCTTGTCTACCTAAAGGTCTTGTTGATGAAAGGAGTAATGAGGTTTGGCAAGAAGGGAAGGCTGAGCCCAAGATTTGTAGGACCCTTCAAAGTTAAAGAAGTGATCGGCCCCGTGGCGTACAAAGTCGAGTTACCGCCAGCTCTATCTGGAATCCATGACGTCTTTCATGTTTCAACCCTGAGAAGACATGTTCATGATCCGCGAAATATCATAGACTTCGAGCCTCTACAAGTGCAAGACAATCTCAAGTACGAAGAACTGCCAATTCAAATTCTCGATCGCAAAGAGCAACGACTAAGGACCAAAACTATTCCCTTAGTTAAATTTCTATGGCGAAACCACGACGTAGAGGAAGCATCATGGGAACTTGAACATGAAATGAGGAACAAATATCCACATTTGTTTTGAGGTTTGAAAACTCTTTGCGGTATTTGATTAAAATACTTGCTATGTTTTTAAATGTCATACATTTGTGTTATATATTTGTTTTGACTTTCAGGCATGGATCCAGAAGGGAATCCTATGCCACCTGGTTTTCCGTTAGTACCTCCTGATGTTCCAGAGGACCTACTGGCACCTGCTGATATTCCTTTGGAGCAGCCAGCGGCCCCAGGATTGTTTGCTTTAGGACCTATTCCTTTGGGTGTGTTCGACCCCGTAGGAGAGTTCATGTTACTGCAGCAGACTTACTTTAATAATCAGGCTCTTAACGAAGTAATACTTGATAGGATGGCTCAGATACATCATGAGATGGGATGGGATATTCCGATGGAAAATTTTGCCCCTGAAGAAGAACACCAGCCGGAGGAGGAAGCTCATTTTGATCAGGCAGAGGAGATCCCTGCGGCACCACCCATGGATATCTTCACTGACAATGAAGATGACTAGGTAACAAGAAAGAAATTATTATTTCTCGACTGTTATTAGACTTTATTTTGTCTTTTGGGATTGCAAATTTCGAAGACGAAATTTTTGTAAGAAGGGTGGGATGTAATACCCGGGAAAGACACCTCACTTAAGTTATTAAAATATGTGCATAAATATAAGGCTTAAGAATTGCTCTTAGTCTAATTAAGTTATATAGTTATGCATGTAGAGAGTTGGATCAATAAAGTTAAGTCGATCGAGCGACTTTCTGGTAGATCGAGCGATTATAGGTCGAAGTCGATCGAGCGACTTCGCCCAGTGCAGTGCAGTTTCCGCTAATTGCGAAAATTGATTTTTCCACCTAATAATTTGAGACCCACACGTAGTACTTGATGCCAAACGATCATGCCCATATTTAGTTACCCTAGTTAGTCCATTTTGGTTGAAGCCCAACTAGATTTCCTTAGATATTATGCAATCATGGACTAAGATATGGAATAGTCACCTATGAGATTTGAGCTATGGATTTGAGGTGTTGGCTGGCTCAAATCCGGCCATTGAAGTGTTGATTTGTTGGTTAGATCCCAGCCCTTCAAGAGTGCTATATATAGGTTGCATGGGGAGTTGATTTTCATGAAGAAGAAACCAAACTCTAGCCAAAACTCTCTCTTACTCTAGTGCTGTAGAAGTAGTACGAAAATCCTCCAATTTCACCTCACTTTCCAGCACCTAGCAAGCCAAATTAAGCTCTAAAACCACCCTCATTCTCCCACAAAATCAGTAGAGAAATGTGAGTGGAAACCACCTTTGTTTTGAGACCAAGAAACCAAGCTTTACAAGTGGAATTCTCTTAGACAGCAACTCTCCTCCACTCTTTAAGTTATTGGGGAACTTTGGGTGAGTGTTTTCTCCCTTAAACTTCTCATAGATCAAGTAGTCTTATTGTTATTTGTAATTATGACTTGCTCTTACTTTTAATTATGCATGTTGTATGAAAAGTTGGCTAACTTACATGTGAGTATATGTGTAAGCATGTGGATGAGTATTTACTACATGAGATTAGTAATTTAGAATGGGTAAATTGTGTTTTAAAATGGATCAAGAAATGTAAGTGTGAGAGTATATGTGTTGAGGTTTTGATAAATAAATAAATATATATATATATATATATATATATGTGTGTGTGTGTGTGTGTGTGTGAGCAATATGTAGGTGTGTGTTATAAGGATGTGTGAATTAAAGAAAAGTAAAATCATATGTGTGCTTGATTATATGACAATGTATCCTTATTTTAAGGTATGTTATGTGATGGATAATTCTAGTAGTGCTAATATAAGAGTTGGTGAGTAAGCACTAAAATAGATAAATAAGAGATCATGTTTAAATCTGTAGCCGTTGCAATTTCTAGGAAGAGATATGGTAATAATAATGATTTCATAGAATGCTTTATTAATTCGTTATCATCATATGATGATTGTTATGCAGTTGTAAAGGAAAATATTTGGAGCAGAAACTAGTAAGTATCTCTATACTTACTGAGGACGAAGCTGGTTGACTTTTCCTATAATATTATGCTTACTGTTTTATTTACTTGTTTGTGCATGTGGCTTTGCATATTTTATTATTTTAATAATCTGTCTAATAACAAGCTGTTGGATCTAGATCCACAGTGGGTATGCGAGGCTTCACATGAGTTCCTAGGTTCTCAGTGAATGAGGAGGTACCTGAAAAGAGAATAATAAATACAAAAACTGGTGTACCTAGGTCACCAGGGATTCCGAGGTTTCCAGGAGCCTAGGCTCCCAAAGAAAATAATTAAAAGTTAAAGGGAGGAAGCCCAGACTTCAAATAACACGTTAACCGTGCCTAGGCCAACAGAGGAGTGGAAAAAGGGAAATACCTAAAACTATACCCTTAAAACTGTCATTGCTTTATGATTACGTTTATGTTCATTTTATGTCTATGACTCGCGATCATAGATTATATTTTGTATATACATGTGATTATATGGCCATTGCATTATGTTGCATTAATTAAATAAATCAGCACTCATCTTATTATTGGAAACAGCGGACTCACTTTAGTGTTTATGTTGTTTTCTTCTCTTTGTATGGTATTTGTAATGGTTCAGGTTATGAAGAAGAAGAAGACTATCAGGACTATCCCGACACATAGATGGTTCCTGGTTCAGTTTTTGTAAGGCTGGATAGTTTATTGGGACTACCCTGTTGTAGTTCATTAGCCTAACTTAAGACAATACTTATAATTCTCCAGTTATATGTAGATATTTGGCTTGTATGATTACCTAGCCCTGTATGGCATGACTGGTATTACTGTTTGTATAATTATGCTAACTGGCTTATTATATATTTTGAGGTATTTCAGTAGTAGCTCTGAGGTGTCAACCTATTCCCAATTTATATTACATTTATTCCGTTGCCAATAATTACCTCTGATAAGTTAGTAATGTCACGTGGAAATTCAAAAATTTTCACTTACGCTTTTTGTAAAAGCGGGGCGTTACAAGCTGTTATTCCCTTCGCCTTGTTAGGCTATGATGGCTTGTTTCTGTGTTTTTTCTTTTCTCTTTCTTTTGTTCATAGCAGGAAGGCTCAAATCTAGGTGTTCCAGCTTGGGAGTGTGGCGGGTTTCGTGTTTTAACGGAGGTTTTGGCCGACTTGTTCAAAAAATTTTCTTCAACTTTGGTGCCAGATCTACACACCTCCTGTGCTTATTCCAAGCCACGCGCCCCCTAGCCGCGTTCACCGTCGTTGTCCGCTCCAGCCGCCGGAAGCTCAGGCCACGTCGGTAATCAGTTCCCGGCGCATGGCCGACACGCGCTGGAGAGCCTTTTGCTCTTTGGCGAGCGTGTTGGCCACGCTCCGTCTTTTCTGGCCGTGCACGGTGTTGGATGGGGTCTACGGTGGTCGATCTACTGCTGGGTGGTACCGGTGACGGCGCGTGTCCTCCACGCACCGCCGTCTTCGGCGGAATCCGCCAGTGTCTCTCTGCCGGCAGCTGTTTTGGGTTTTCTCTGTTTGCTTTATACATTCCTATGTATCTACTGTGGATCACAGTTTGTCTATTTGTAATGCACAAATGTTCATGGGCTTATTTAGTGTCTGGGGTAGACTAGGCCAGTCCTCTTATATTGATTGTATGGGCTTTAACTGTAAAGAGGTGATTTATTTGGTGTTCTTGTAATATTTGTGTATTGTATTTAGGCAACTGCTTCAAGTCAGACTTGTTTCTGACTTAAGGTTTAGGGGGGTCATGTACATCTATCCTTGTACTCGCCTTTGGGGCGTTCAGTAATATATGGTAGCACATGCTATCTTGTTCGAAAAAAAAAAAAAAAAAAAAAAAAAAAAACTAAGTAAGAGAATATTTACACGCCAGCTTATCATAAATAATTTACAGAATATATTCAATCCAGCAACAATAAAACCATCGCTGGAATCCAAGACCATCTAGAAGCTTCTGGAATATAGCTGACTCGATTTATGTAGATAACGTGTGATCTTGATAGGACACAACACCAAATTTTTATACCTTTTTTTTTTTTTTGGGTATAATATGCCCTGTAAAACTGTCTTGGATTTCCTTGTCTCATAAGTTTGATATCCTGTCTTTGTTTATAATAATAGTCTTTCTTATAGATTTAATTTACAGCATGTTTGTATCTACCGTGAAGAGGCTGTGCGTGTTGAAGAGCTCTGAACTTTCTGGACTTAGCCGTAAGTTCATTTTCTGGTTTTTTTTTTTTTTTTTTTTTAAATATGTATAGCTGTCTCTTGACTCTCCAATGAAGTGAGACTGTGAGGGGAAGAGAAATGTTTCTCCGTGGAATCGTTCCTGAAGTTTGAGGGAGATTTGATTTGTCTCCAAGTCTGTTGGTCGGAGAGAAATTGTCAGTTGCAGCAACTATAGAGCTTAGATCGAAAATAAGTGCATCCGGATATCTGTTACTTTCGGGCAGCTTAGATCGATTGGTCCAGTGAGTGTTTACAATCTGTAATTTTCGTTTCTCTGTGTTGTTTGGTTGCTGAGAAGCTGCTTGGAAAGTAAAAAGAATTTCAATAAGTGAAACCGTGGGCGATGGATTTTCGTCTGAATTTCTGGGTGTTGGCCGAATGGGTAGTCCGAATAGGTTTTGTTGTGGGGTCGTGGGTGATACTGCAATGGCAGTGGTTGAAGATGATTCCTCGTTTTTGAAATGGAAATTTAATGACGTGCCAATTTGGGACAAGCCACTAAATGTCAATTAATGATTCAGTTTTCAGGATGTTAAAAAAATGTCACTACCAACATGTAACTAACATTTAGTGACAACAATAGGGTCATTCCTGAAGTGCACCATTTCCGAATGAACTTAATACCTGGTATGCGTACAAATCGCTGCACAATGTACAATGGCTCCTTAAAGCTAGCCTTGGATTCTAAGCATCCTTTCCATGTCGATGCTTATTTGCCTCACAATTGGAACCCACACAATCTTACCATGATTGCCTATCTCTATATGAACATGCATGAGAGTCCTAAGAACATTATCCAAGATATCTGGGCCCGAAATGAGCAACAATACATATTTATAGTTCAGCATAATATCTAAATTAGCCTACTTGTGCCACATTATTTAACCTTAGCACTAAATTCATATTTTAACGGTGTATATGATGTCACGTAATATGAATGATGTACTCTTTAAAAGACATCGATCTAATAAAAGAAAAGAAAAAAAAAAAAAAAGTTAAATGTTTTATTGGTACTTGAGTTTTGAAAACTTTATTTTTTTGGTACCTAAGTTTTAATTTGTATTACAAATGATACTTTAATTTTGGAAAAAAATCGAATTGGTATCTCAGTCAAGTTTTCTGTCCAAAAACTAATAGCCCATTACGTGTTAACCCTCAGGAGTTGACACATGTCATAATATAAAAAATTACAAAAATTTTAAAAATTAATTATAAAATTAAAAAAAAAATATTAAGAAAAAAGAAAAAGAAGAGGGTGGCTGAGCCAACTCATGACAAAAAAAAAAAAAAAAAAAAAAAAAGAAAAAGAAAAAGAAAAATTGAAGGGTTTTGGCCCTTAGGGGTGATTCAGCCACCTCCAAAGGTCACGGGGTGGTTCGGCCACTCTCAAGAACCAAAACCCTTCAAATTTTATTTATTTTATTTTAGTTTTTGTCATGGTGTGGCTGAGCCACTCCCTTGGCCACCATGGGGGTGGCCTGGCCAAGGTTTTTTATTTATTTATTTTTTTTTTGTTTTTATAAGTTTTTAATATATATATATATATATATGTTGATGATTTTTTTTGGGCCGGTGACGTGGCATAATCAGAGACGTCATTTCTTCCCATGCTGGCCTGCAAAACAGGAAAGACCCGCCGGGGGTTGGCCGGCAGAGCCTCCTCCGACGATCAAGTCAGTCCAGTGTTTGTAAGAAGAGGAGAGAGAGAGAGAGAGCGATCTCAGAGAGTGATGAATTACCCTTTTTATACCCCAATGTGCTATATATCTCTTTTACCCCTGTCAAGCGCAGGGCTCCATGTTGACGTTTTATATCTTCTCTGACTTGATCTGACTGGCCTAATAAATACTAAAGGCTGCTCCTGACCGAGGCTCAAGATCCAAAGACCAAACCGGAGTCCGGAGTCCGGGATTCCATTATAAGGCAAATCTGGCCCCACATTGATAGGGGATGAATATTCCCTAACGGATGAATATTCCCTAACAATTACCCCCCAATTCTCCTATCTTTGGTATAAAGGTACGGAGAATTTACCTAATGAAGTCTCTGTTATTTGATTGGCTCATCGACCATTCCTCATCCAACTTGCATAATGCTCTCCTTTGATCCCATGAAAACTTGAGCGTTTCTTTGACTGCCGTTCCACGCGGCTCCAAGCCATTTATGGCCAACAATCAAGAATTTATTTCCATCATGCGCCTTTAGTTAGGCTCACCTAACACCCCGTAAATCATGCGCGCATCGATTGTCATTATTTTCCTATTTATTTGCCATTTCCTTTGCAAGAAGGTCATTGGTCTCCAGATTGCTCATTTGAGTAGATTTTCTTCTCTTCTTATTCCCTTTCTGGAGATCGGATCTTTTCCTTTTATTCTATTTGAACTCTTCAAACTTTCTCACAATGTTCTTCATTCCCGGTGCGGTCTTCACGACCGAGCATATTCACAAATCCCTTAAGGATGGTTTTGGTTTAGAAGTTCACCACCGTGAAGCATCGGCTCTCCACGGCTGTTCTATCGAATGTGCGATCTCCGGCTTTAGGCGTACAGGGGTGCGTGTCTTCTGGCTTCACACCAACCTGTTCCTGTCCAGCCTACAGGAACTGAGCAGCACCCAACTTTTGCCCCAACGGCTCGTGGGAGCCCAGCTGTTCAAGCCGCGCTTGTAATTTGCGTGGATGATCCCCTCAAGGTTTCCAGGCAATTCCTCTTTGCAGTGTCAGGATTATTTGCAATCAGATGACCACCATGCATAGTATTCCTTCGGGGTTGTCTGTTCTCTTCGTCTTCATGTACGTGTGTCCTCTGAGTAAATCTAATAAAATCTTCTTCTTTGACGAACGTTACGCCCTCACGACGTGAATTCCAAATTAATCTCTAATAATTTCCTCGGATTACCACCGAAATGGATGTTTCATAAATCGTAAAATTACGCCCGCACAACATCATGCCAAGCATTAGCATTATGCTTCCCCGGACAATGATTCCGATGGCATTTTAACATATCCACCGTTCCCAATAGTCGGAAACCTTTCGTCGGACCATTAATTTCTTTTGGTAGATGGATGCCCGTTAACCGGCACGCCTGAAGTTCGGGGACTGCTAGAGGCGCAGTTGCCCTTTCCATTTCTTCAAAGAAGAGGTAAACACCCCAATTTCCCTATTCGGCTTCTGGGTCGTTAGACTGGAAATTTCTCGTCCTTGATGTAACCCCAAGCATAGATAGCTCCTGATGACGGACGAGCTGCCATAATTAATTCTGTCTTTAATATCGGCAAATTAACTAGTGTCATCTCCTGCTGTCATCACCCCCCTGTCCTCTACCGAGAGGGTGGTCCATTGTCCGAGATCGGACTTTCCTCATCACCCCCCTGTCCTCTACCGAGAGGGGTGTTCCATTATCCGAGAACGGATTTTCCTCATCACCCCCCTGTCCTCTACCGAGAGGGGTGTTCCATTGTCCGAGATCGGACTTTCCTCATCACCCCCCTGTCCTCTACCGAGAGGGGTGTTCCATTGTCCGAGATCGAACTTTCCTCATCACCCCCCTGTCCTCTACCGAGAGGGGTGGTCCATTGTCCGAGATCGGACTTTCCTCATCACCCCCTGTCCTCTACCGAGAGGGGTGGTCCATTGTCCGAGATCGGACTTTCCTCATCACCCCCCTGTCCTCTACCGAGAGGGGTGGTCCATTTTCTGAGATCGGACTTTCCTCATCACCCCCCTGTCCTCTACCGAGAGGGGTGTTCTATTATCTGAGAACGGATTTTCCTCATCACCCCCTCTGTCCTCTACCGAGAGGGGTGTTCCATTGTCCGAGATCAGACTTTCCTCATCACCCCCCTGTCCTCTACCGAGAGGGGTGTTCCATTGTCCGAGATCGAACTTTCTTCATCACCCCCTCTGTCCTCTACCGAGAGGGGTGGTCCATTGTCCGAGATCGGACTTTCCTCATCACCCCCCTGTCCTCTACCGAGAGGGGTGGTCCATTGTCCGAGATCGGACTTTCCTCATCACCTCCCTGTCCTCTACCGAGAGGGGTGGTCCATTTTGCGAGATTGGACTTTCCTCATCACCCCCTGTCCTCTACCGAGAGGGGTGGTTCTTTGTCCAAAATTGGACTTTTCTCCTCACCCCCCTGGTCCTCTACTGAGAGGGGTGGTCCATTGTCCGAGATCGGACTTTCCTCATCACCCCCCTGTCCTCTACCGAGAGGGGTGTTCCATTGTCCGAGATCGGACTTTCCTCATCACCCCCCTGTCCTCTACCGAGAGGGGTGGTTCTTTGTCCAAAATTGGACTTTTCTCCTCACCCCCCTGTCCTCTACCGAGAGGGGTGGTTCTTTGTCCAAAATTGGACTTTTCTCCTCACCCCCCTGGTCCTCTACCAAGAGGGGTGGTCCTTTGTCCGAGATCGGACTTTCCTCATCACCCCCCTGTCCTCTACCGAGAGGGGTGGTCCATTGTCCGAGATCGGACTTTCCTCATCACCCCCCTGTCCTCTACCGAGAGGGGTGGTCCATTGTCCGAGATCGGACTTTCCTCATCACCCCCCTGTCCTCTACCGAGAGGGGTGGTTCTTTGTCCAAAATCGGACATTTTTACGAGGTTATTACTCCTCTCCCGATTTTTTAACGAGGTTATTACTCCTCTCCCGATTTTTTAACGAGGTTATTACTCCTCTTCCTTTAATCTAATCCGGAAGTTATCGAAAATGTCATCAGAAATGTTAAATTGGACTTTACATATCAAATATTTGACAACCAATCTTCCAACCTCTTACCCCCCCAAAGCACTCTGGTCTGAAGAAAGCTGGCCAGAGTGATTTGTCTTGGGTACACAGAGCCTGTGAAAATGAATCAGCGCCGAAAAGCCAATTGCCGATGTTCTTTCCTCGGATCCCTTGTTTTTTAACGAGGTCACCTCCTCGATTCCCCCAGAAATCCCCTGTTAAGGGCGGGTTCCTGATTTTTTAACGAGGTTCTTACTCCTCTCATCCTTTGTTTTTAACGAGGTCACCTCCTCGATTCCCCCGGAAATCCCCTGTTAAGGGCGGGTTCCTGATTTTTTAACGAGGTTCTTACTCCTCTCATCCTTTGTTTTTTAACGAGGTCACCTCCTCGATTCCCCCGGAAATCCCCTGTTAAGGGCGGGTTCCTGATTTTTTAACGAGGTTCTTACTCCTCTTATCCTTTGTTTTTTAACGAGGTCACGTCCTCGATTCCCCCGGAAATCCCCTGTTAAGGACGGGTTCCTAATTTTTTAACGAGGTTCTTACTCCTCTCCCGTTAACCAATTCAGAAATATCATCGGAGATTAATCCAGTTCTCGCTCCCAAACAGTGCTCTCATATGTAACTTCGAGAGCTTTCCTTTTCGCTTTATTTGTTTGTGCAATAAAAACAAAGCTCCTGCAAAAATGCTACGGAAAAAGATCAATAAATCCAATGGGAAGACCATCAAGATGGGATCAATTCCCGCCTCTGTATTATGAGCTCCAATATTTGTTAGGAGTCAGCAAATACAAACATGTATATCTGGCATTTACTCTTGAAATCATGAGATTATCAAAGGTCTCATAAATTATGCCTCACAGGGGCACAATAGTCCATTAATTATTAGTCTTTGTCTCCTACTAGGGTGACCGCTTTGGGTCCAACACCCCGAAATTATTTTCCATGGATTTTTTATAAGATATTTATCTATACTACAAGTGTTTGATTTCTGTAATTTGATCAGAATAAAGAAAAACATAAAAAGAAAGACTTATCTGATTTGTCCGGGGGAGGCAGGTAACGGTTTAATATCACGAACTTACATGGGGGTCATAAGCCAGTGTGCGGTGGAGAGGACCTGACTAGAAGGCCACTGCGGTTTTATGAAACCGAACTCCCTTTCCAGTAAAGCCCGAGTTCTCTTCACCAAATAAAACAGTAACCCAAGTTGCACATTTTGGCCCCCAAATAAAACAGTAACCAGGGAAGAAAAATCTCATAGCCGCGCATCCGCTTGCTCGCGAGCTACCGGCTTCTCGGACCTGCCGCAAGTATACTTGACTCCTCCGGCTCACCAACGTTAAGTCCTCAACAACACAAAACTCGATGCTGCAAATCCCATTATCTTGTAGAGATTAACTGGTAGGTTCTGTCCTCAAACACTGGTTACCCAAGAGGACCTCGGAAGCTCGAACTTCTTTTTGTGGATGCGTTTGTTCCGTTTGCAGGACAACCGGCCGACGACCCATGCATTCCGGCGAACCTGTGATAGGCCTAAGAGAATTAGAAACTAAAAGAACTTTTCTGACCATGGCGTACTTCTCCTGCAGGGGCCCTAACGTCATTCCATTAATGATCCAGCACTACTGAGCCTTAGAGCAGCAGGGAAACGATCCCGGAATTGTCATCGGACAGGTTCTCGGAGATGACCCCGGAACCGTTCTTGGACATGTTCGTCCAAGGATTCCTCACCGCCAACTATCGTGAATTTCGTTGCCCGGGGTCCACTCATTCAGACACAGGCTCCAAACATCTTGGTTCCTCAATTAGGAAAGCAGCAACTATCTTACCATGCACGATTGCTTCGCAACCTGACCGCATAGCTTGCACGTGCTGAGGATCTGGTCAAGTTTGCCTGCGGACAGCTTTGGATGAACGTCGGAATGCCTACAAGTTCGGACCCAGTATCGCTTGGTGCTAATGAGTCTCGCTTCACTGCCTTCCAATGAAGCTCATAGCTTACAGTGAGCTAGATTAGCCAGATTAACCCTCAAGTGTTTCATGGGCTTGCCTAGTTGTTTGGAACGTGGGTCTGCAAGTGTCCCAGGACCGGCTCCAGATTACTTCATTCGTAAAGTTAGGCTTACCCATTATGGCCCTTTAGTAATAACGATACAGGTCCATGTCGACCAACCGATCTTCCTGAATTCCAAGTACTGGAGATAGAGATCTTCCTGAATTCCAAGTACTGGAGATAGGGTTTCCGCTTGAAGATCCCATGCTTGGGGATAGATATTCAAGCTTCAGGCGTGACTGCCATGGAGTACTCCGCTTGAAGGCCTTTCCGGATAACGCTGAGGAAGGTGGGCCTCGGCTCCCCACTTCTTGTCAAATTCATCTAGGTCTCGCCTTTCCGACACCCCCTCTTTTCTCTAATAACCGTCGATATTATCTCGTGACACGTGCCATCAGGCCAACGTGCATCATCCAATGCTATCTTGGAACCTACTTGGAGGACTCGTATGCTTTCGAGCTAGATTAAATAATGCACAGACATATCCCACTCGACTGGAGCTCTTGTTATGCCTCCAATCTCCGAGCACCCTAGGCCTCTTCATATTTGGACTTGCTGATCACGAAGGCGTTCTCGCCAACTTGGGTTCCCCTGTGAGTTAAGTTACATGTCCGGTCAACCTCTGTTGACACATCCTCTGCATATTTAAATCTACACCTTGGCCGGTCGCCCATTTGTAATTCTTTTTACGTACAAGACCTTTCTGGAATGAAGAGTAGCTTCATAACTACTGTTCCTCTCAAGCCATGATGCACCGCACCCCTTCTTCGAACTAGCTCCCTCATCAAAACTAATACACATTACCTTGAGAATCTTTCTGTAAAATATGATCTGATCTCTTCAATGTTCCTCGACCGGGACGTCATCCCCCAGCTCTCAGGTGATGCTCATTTTGATCTTCGGAGACAAAAAGGATGACTTATCTGTCCGGGGTCCGACCTCTGAACAACACCAAGGACTTCTGGCTTGGTACTGTCTAGCCTCTTGTGTCGACGTCTCGGACCTTTGAGACAGGATCACCATTGCGTGAATAAGGTCACGTACAGGAATGAAAGTTGAAGAAGGGCTTCCGATATTTCTCAAGGAAATGGACATGCCCCCACCGTCAAAATAGCAGAATTCGGGGTGGCAGATTCTGCGGCACTTGTTTGGCTAAAATTATGGACAGACCGTCGGCCCTTTAACTCTATAGTTCTCACTACTTCTCGGACCCCCGGCTGTAGCTTCTACCACGTTCATACAACATGTACGAGACTAACAATTTCTGACAACCCACTCCCTACTACTGGGGGAAGTGCTCAGTCTTGTCCTCTCTCTCCCTTTTTTTTTTTTATTCAAACTTTTACAAATTAGCAACTAGCTACAAAATCATGTCCGGGAAGAACGTTGCTTCGTAGCCCATCTTCTTTCAGGTTCAATAAATGATGTTGTAAGAAAAACATCATTTCCCACAAAAACCAATAAAGCAAGACCCACTTTTCTCCCTAATTTTTCTTCTCTGCTGGCACGTGCAAAACTGATCTTCAACTCCACTTGGTGTACGAGTCAAGCAGATTTTTAAAAGCATTCTTCATCTGTTTCGCGAGGAATTTCCTCCTTTCTCCAAAATTCATAAAAATATGGGACGACTATTATAGACCCATATAATTGCATGCTTGCGAAGGCATTCGCCGACAAGGTAATGAGCTCATCTGAGTTACGCGACACGTAGTCCTGCGCCAAAGCATAAACCTTCCGAGGTGACCTTCTGAGTTCATAAAGATTTGAGTATGACCTCAGTGATACTGAAGAGAGGACCCATGAAATCAAGTGGCAGTAAGGTTAATACGAGAATTTCATCCTCATTAGTTTCCAAGCACAATTAATGGTATTGTCAGAGAAGCTTGACTTTACACAACGACAAATGAAGCAAGAACTATGCTTTTCACAATTTTCTCTTGGTCTCACGTGGCCAACTCTTAACCTTATATATATATAAAGCCCTTTCATTCACACGTGTGAAACTAAACATCAATCTTCCCTTTTTCTTTTTTTTTTCTCTTTTTTTTTTTTATTAGGAAAATCCTTATTTGCCTTTCTTCTCTGAAGACGGATTGACAATATCATGAAAGAGGAGCAGAAAACTTATCTTGCGCGCACACAGAGATGACTGTCAACAGTGAGTCATACTGGGACGAGTTCCCATGGAAACATTGAGTTCAGTCCGTAACACTTGCGTCCAAATCTGTCAGACATAAACCCCAAATCTACTCCATCTGCTCTCCCTTTCTTGACGAAGGGTGTTTCTGGTCACTAGTCACCGTTCTGAATTTTTGTTTTGGTAGGAGCGAACATGTCGTTTCCACAGACGGCGCCAATTGTTGATGATTTTTTTTGGGCCGGTGACGTGGCATGATCAGAGACGTCCTTTCTTCCCATGCTGGCCTGCAAAACAGGAAAGACCTGCCGGGGGTTGGCCGGTAGAGCCTCCTCCGACGATCAAGTCAGTCCAATGTTTGTAAGAAGATGAGAGAGAGAGAGAGAGCGATCTCAGAGAGTGATGAATTACCCTTTTTATACCCCAATGTGCTATATGTCTCTTTTACCCCTGTCAAGCGCAGGGCTCCATGTTGACGTTTTATATCTTCTCTGACTTAATCTGACTGGCCTAATAAATACTAAAGGCTGCTCCTGACCGAGGCTCAAGATCCAAAGACCAAACCGGAGTCCGGAGTCCGGGATTCCATTATAAGGCAAATCTGGCCCCACATTGATAGGGGACGAATATTCCCTAACGGATGAATATTCCCTAACAATATATATATATATATATATATATATATATATATATATATATATATATATATATATATATATATATATATATATATATATTAAATTTTACTATTTTTTAAATTTAAATTTAAATTTTTAAAATTTTTAATTTTTTTTATTTTGTAACACCTGTCAATACTCAAGGGTTGACACGTGGCGGACCGTTAGTTTTTTATGAAAAACTTGACTAAGGTACCAATTCGGTTTTTTTTTTTAAAATTGAGGTATTATCTGTGATGCAAATTAAAACTTAAGTATTAAAAAATAAAGTTTTTTCAGAACTCAAGTACCAATAAGGTATTTAACCATATATATATATATATATATAGTTAAAAATGATGGGTTAGCAATTAAACTCATTAGATCCATCAATGAACTGCTACCAAGCTACTCTTGCCATAACGTAGTGCCATAAAAACCTCCACCATTTTGGGATGGTTTTGAAATAAATTAATGAGCACTGATAAGCCTCTGTCTCAGTCTCCTCTGCATTTGAACACAATCTTTCATCAGCAAGTCATTTTTCATGGCATTGCCAGGCAAAGCAGCATATTGGGTTCTATGTTGTAACCAACCTATTTGTTGTTTGCAAAGATTTAGTTGCTTCTTAAGATTGTTGAGGATGCGGTCGAGATTGTGAGCCAATTAAGCTGGATAGATCCACTGATTGGCCCCTGAAATCTACGGTAACCATACCTATTTATTAATAGTGCTATGATAGCTCACAAACTGCTTCCGGTACAAGCACAAACATATATAATAGTTTATATTTATAAATTTTGTTCATAAATATCATACTACAAAATAAGGATTTAATCGAAATGAATACTTTACTAAAGAACTCGAATGTAAAAAAGTTACTATATGTTTTATCAATACCCTACGTACCCATAATGCAGAATACAAATTTTAATTGCTTATTAATTAATAGATTAATCAATTGAAACAGTGTCAAAGATCCTCGAGACATTTAGAGAGGGAGGGGGGGGGGGGGGGAATTATTAATAGATTAATCAATTTGATTTGGATGATAACTTCTAAGAAAAAAAAAAAAAAAGGGACCTGATCGAGTTATAAACAGTTATGAAAAATATTTTAGTTAATTTAGACAACTTTTTTAAATTCGTTGTCCATATAAATTAAAAGCACGATTTTCACATGATTGTTAAGTTGTTTAATGTGTTGCACAAACCATACCTAAGATTCACTGCAATTCTCATTTGAACTCAAACTGCTTCCGGCCGGTACCATGCATGTGCCACAACAATTCTTTGTTTTGAAAGTACATGGGTTTTAATTTTAAGGCAAATATATAGGGCGTAAGTTCTTTGTTTTGAATTTAAGGATCTAAATTTTTAGTATCAAATAAGCCATTCATTTTGTTACATTTTTTGTCCAATTTTTGACTGCAGAAATGCCAATTGGCATTCTTTATGAATTTGCCAGCTGGTTTATCGTCATGCAACATATGCAAAGTTATGCTTAAAAGATTTGACAAAAAAGAACATAATTAAATTAAAGAAAACTAAACAAACTTTCACTAAAACAATAACAATTTTAGCATAGTGTTCGACTCTTTACATACCTTTAAATTTTCCAGTTAATAAATGGAGGATTTCGTAGGAGGATAAGTCAATACCTTTACGAAACACAAAAAGGAGGATAGCGAGGAAGGTTAAGCCAATGATACAATTGGGAATGGCAAGACCCAAGGAAGGCTCTAACACAACATATGTGCCCGTCACAAATGCCAACACCATTGCTATCATGGCCCACAAAATCAACCTGAAGGCCATATAGAGAAGTTTATCACGACGTTCTTCATGGGAATATGTTTGTAACTCTTTATCGTAATAACGATCATTGAAAAGAAATGGCATCAATAAGTGGATAAAGACAGCAGAACTTGACAACACCATGGATATGGTATCTGTAAAAATGAATGCGCTGAAAGCAATATTTTTTCTGAGAAGTGCAGAACCTGGGTGCGATGAACCTTCTTCACTACCCACGAATCCTCCAGGCATGGTAATACATGCTGCAAACGTCACCGTTGTAATGAGTGCACCCACTACCAAATGGGCTTCAGATGCTTTCTGCAACATTGATATCCTCTCTTTGTCCTTCCTTTCCTTTTCCTCCTCATTCTTCTTCCACTCCTCTAGTACTGTGGTATCATCATAATTGTCAGCTATTACTCGCCGGGGTCGAAAATTGTACAATCCTCCCCTTATAATCTCAGATCGCTGCGTAATATTTATACAGGTATTATTATGAATTCTTAGGAAAAAAGCCCACGTATGATGTACCCCTTCTAACATTAACTACTATTCTATAGTCAATCTTCAATGTCCTCTACCAAATTACAAAAAATTGAAAACATCACCTCAGTGAAAAAAATAATCTTCAATTTTTTTAAAAAAAATTCTATATATAGTTTAAAAAAATTTGTCATTTTTTTTAAAAATCTTTTTGTTAGCTTTAAAGGAACAATATTGATATTTTTTTATGGTTCGGATAGGATATCAACAATGTGACAGTAATTTGAGAGAGATATGTAAATTTTTCTTCAATTTTTATATAGTTTGTAAGAAAAAGAACACAATACTTTCGATTTCAGAAGGAATTTAATATGGATTTTCTTTTTAGGTTGAATTTTCTATTGATGATTTAATATGGATTTTCATATATATACCTCACGTTCAAAATTGGTTTTTTTTTTTTTTTTTTTTTTTGTCAAAATATGAATTTTGTTGCACAATTATGTGTCAGATTATAATTTCTTTCTTTCTTTCATAGATTTTCATTTTTTAAGACCAACATGTAATTGGCATGCAATGTAAGGATTATAAGAACATATATATATATATATAAAGAGATGTTTGGCTATACGCTCACATCCAAATTCAATCTCATCATTATCTCTCACATTATGAGTCCATGTAGACAAGGATTTAATAAGAGTAGGATGAAAATATATAACCAAGCATTTCTCATATATATATATGTGTGTGTGTGATCAAATTAAATCACTCAAATCGCTTAAAGCCAAAATTGGAATTTAAAACAAGAAAATATATATATATGCTACTTGTTAAAGAAAGAAAAAGAAAAAATTGGAAAAAAATTTCATTTATTATATGAAAGTTTAAATATAGAATGGCATTTTTATACAAAGAAGAAAAATGATTATTTAGAATTAAATGAGAAAGATATGTAATAATGGATGAACATGCATTTGCATGTTTATTGAATTAAGATCGCAAAATAATAATAAAAATATATATATTTTTAGAGATTTTAAAATACATCAAAACTTGTTTAACAATACTTTGATTTGAATTTTTAATGTATAATATTTGTATACCAACTTAATTAGGGATTGGTTTCTTCTTAATTCATAAACAACTAAAATTTAATTCCTGTCAGAAAAAGGAGAAAATTAATAAAAATCAATATAAGTTAAACTTTCTTGGTTTGCCCCCAAAAGATGATAGTTATATGTGCTTAATCAATAAATAAATAAATAAGAACTATGTTTCTCAGAAAGCATTATAAATGAGTGGCTTTATTAAGCAATTTAGAGTTTATTTTTGATATTTTTAGAAGTATTTGAATATATACTTGTACTAAATTTAGGAAGAGAAAAAGGGGAGTGATTAGGAGAGAGGCAAAAAGTGATAATTGTGTTCATATGTACTAAATTTACCCTGGGGAATGATGGAAGTTTTAACTATTTTAATGGGATGTAACTGGTAATGGTTAAACGTTGTTATAAAATTTCTAAGGGGGTGAAACTTGAAAGGTACTGAAATTGCAGAGGGGTAATGTTGTAATTTTACTTGAACAAGTGACATACATTCATTACGGAATGATGGACTTGTTTATGATTTGAAAATGCATTGAATAATAAAAAATTTGGAAAACTTATAAAAATAAAAAAATAAAAAATTGGAATGATAAAAAAAAGTCTAAAAAATGGGCTGGAAAGGTAGTTTAGTTTTACTTAAAACTAAAGTTAGATGTCCCGGCCACCTGAAGACCCGAAAACGGATAGATATATGTTTTTTTCAAATGCAAAATAAAATTATGTGTTACCTTTTCTTCTGAGAATTTTCCATAATTATCATCAACGTTGTCCCATGCGCCAAGGTTTTTTTTATTGAAAGCCATCATGTCGAGTCGAGGGTGACCAATGAAATTCTTTGCTGTTCGCTCATAATTATTGAAATAAAAATGAAGAGGTGTATCTCCATCGACATTCTTCTCATTCAAAAGGTTGCTGAGAAACCAATTTTCTAGGATGATTTTGATGATCCTGTCGAATATGGACTGGTACTCTATTTTGAAAGCAAAATGGAGTAGATTCCAACCTCGGTTATCAACTAGTTCATAACAATCTGGACACCTTGATACAATGTTAGACATTATATCACCATTACCACGTTGAGCTGCAATATGAAGAGTTGTCCTTCCCTTTGTGTCCTTCATGTATGCTACATCTCTATCTTTATCCAACAACATATTTGCTGTGTCACTTGCGCCGAAGTATGCAGCGAAGTGAAGCGGAGTCCAACCGTCATTGTCAACTATTCTACTTATTCCTTCAATTTTATCCAGAATTCTTTTGGTGATACCTAAAATAAGTAAAATATGTTAAATGTAATGACACAAGTACTAGGAGATTGAAAAAGGCGTCATCCTACTTTATGATCATAATTGAATCTCAATCTAATTTATTATTATTATTTAGTTTTCACTTTCTTCATCAAAATCAATTTAACAATATTAATCTCATATATATAAATGGTATCACCTCCCTTCCGTTCCATCTTTTTCATGAGTTGAACTGCAACAATGCAAATGCATATTACAAAGAACACATCAGATTTCTGTTTAATCACTTAGGCCTTAATTTAATTGATTAATAGTATTAATTATGTTCTCTACAGCTATCATAGCTTTCGTTGCAACTATATAAGCTTAGAAAAATGATTGTTGCACTACTCAAGACACAACTATTGCACAATTCAAACAACTTTTTTTCAAATTAACCACTAAATCTGTTTTTCTACATATGGATCATATATATCTAATGGTTAATTTTAGAAAACGTTGTTAAAGTTGTACAAAAAATATATAAAAGTTGTAAACGTATCATATATATATATATATCACATAGACTTATACTCGAGGTCAATGTCCAACAAAATGTATATATATATATCACATAGACTTATACTCAAGGTCAATGTCCAACAAATTGTTAGTTTCCTCATTTTAGAGAATGACTTCGTTAGATAGGCTTATACTCAGATTACCATCAAACCTCGAATTAAAAGGACGATATTTTAAATTGAACTGATAGGAGTGAAATAATAAGAAAAATAAAAAAATTCTCATTTGCTTTTTACATTTATGTTCCTCGGACACGAAAGTTCATAATAAAGTACACATACTCTTTGTTAAAAAAACAAATATATGTTATAAAAATAAATTAGTTAGAAACTTATAAGAAGATTGATGAATTTGTCAAACCACACATATCTCATATATATATATATATATCATGAATTTATTATTTTTGGTTGACCATATACATTTTTATTTAATCAAAATTATAATAAAATTTAAAGAATTAAAGCCGCATTACACATTACTCATTACTAAATTAACCATGCAAATAGGTAGTACCTGAATGATAATTTATTATGCTAGCATGCAAAGCCGTCCTACCGAGGGGTCCATCATGCATTGGTGATGTGCATTTGTCTAAAATTTCGAATACCACATCTGCAAACCGTCTCTCTGCAGCTATGTAAAGTGGAGTCTCACCAACATCATTAGTAGAATTTGAAAAATTAGAGTCTTTTTCAATCAACAATTTTACAACCTTTAAGTGATTATAACGTACAGCCTCGTGCAAAGCCGTGTCTTTTTCTATGTTAACCATCCTCAGCATTTGCTTTACTGGTTCAATCCCGCCTTCAAGGTCTGAGAGAGTTTGGGCACAATTTTTGATTAGAACGTTCACTATGTCATCATGCCCATACCTTGCCGCAATGTGCAATGGAGTTTCACCTCTGACATTGGCTTGCCGTAACAATGGCGGACACATTTCAAGAATTTCTTTCACAAAGTTGGTTGTTGATTTTGATCCTTCATTGAGGGACGTTGTTGTTGATTCCGATCCTGCAATGGGGGTTGGTGATTTGGATCCAGAATTGAGGGATTTGATGTAAACATGGAGTGAGTTACACATTTTAAGAATTTTTTCAACAAAGTTGGTTGTTGATCCCGATCCTGCATTGATGGTGGTTGTTGATTCTGATCCTGCAATAGGGGTTGTTGATTTGGATTTTGAATTTAGGGCTGCAATGTAAATATGGAGGACTGTGTTTTTATTTGCGGTTAGTAAGAGTTCAAGAGACTGGTGATTGGCAATCATATCTTTGAAGACCTTGATTTTGCCTTCTGCTGCAGCATCGTAGGAATCACAATCCATGCAAGTGATGGCTTTTGTTTGCTCGGACTTATTAGCATTAACCAATACTTGAGATTGAGATGAACTGGAGGGATCCATGATTTTACTGACTCCTAGAAAAAAAATTTAAACACAATATGATCATTCGATTAATAGTTTCTATGCCTCATTGTATACTCTTTGATCAGCACTTCAGGAAAATATCATGAATTACTCATACATACGGTCATATGAAACCCAAAACAACAATCCAAGGAATTTTAAAATGGAAAAGTGCATGAAAATTAACATGTCATTTAATTTCCTTCTTGTAGAGATAGACGATCAAATCACCAATTATCACAAAAGTTTAAGTTGATACAAAATAATTAATATTTCAACACTCATTGTCACATGTGAACTCAAAATCACTTTATTTAATTAGGTGAAGACAAACATGTAAACTATTTTAATTGAAATTAGAGGTCTTAAACAAAAACAAATTTCAAACTTTGAAACTTTTACCCTAATAAAGTACATGTCAAATCATATCAGATATCCTAAAATGTTAAACAGATAAAAAAAAAATGATTGATTTAATTATTTAACGAATATTATGAAATAGACACGACATAAATTGATCAGATGAAAACAAAAAAAAAAATTTGGCTGTCTATAGCTAGGAAACTATAAGTATTGTTCATATATATTACTTAATTACATCGAATTTGTTTATCTAATTCCAATTCCTCTTGGTCCAAATGTTCCAGGTGTATCACATATTCCAAATAGTACCATTAGCTTACTCTCATGACAACTCGTGTTGACCCAAAGTATGCATATTAGGGAGCTTTTGGCATATTTTAATGAAAAGTATAACGAAAAAGAACATTATAATATAAAAAGCCTAACACTAGCACCAAAAGCTAAGGCAGCAGCCCATATCCGAACTAACATCAAACTCTTGTAGGCCACCCAAAAAATAACTCTCATGAGTAGTAATAGCGGTTATTCTATAATAGTTTTCTTTCTTATATTTAGAAAAAAAATTTATAAAAAAAACACTAAAAAAGCTTTCACAAGAGAAGGGTGTCTCGGTTGGGAATCTACTATATTCATTATTCTCAACCTATTATTTTAATAAAAAACGTCTCTCTCTCTGACTCTCTCTCCTTCACGCATCCTCAACAAATTTCATCAAATGATTCCTTCGATCCTCAACTCTGCCTTGCGGAGAGCCATGGAAGACATATGGAATGGAGGAGATCGAAAAGCTTCGCAGAAGAAGCGGCGAAGGGATCCCAGACCCTTGCGAGCTCCGTCGCCATTTCCGACTTGGTAGTAGAAACCACCAAGAAATCGAAGGATCTGGCTGCCGAGGCCTCCAAGAAGGCCGATCGGATCAAAGCCGGGGGGAAAGGGGGGGTTGTTTCGTCGCTTGAAAGGGGCAAAGGGGGGCTTGCGGTTGGAGGTAGTTTGGCCGGCGGTGGTGTTGTAGAATTCGATGTTGCCGGTGGAGTTGGAGGAAAGGGAAGAGAGGAGAGTGTTGATGTTGGAACTGTAGTTGCTAATTTTGGGGAAGAAAGTGTTTGCACAGAACTGGTAGAGGTAATTTTGGGCAGCTATATGAACATGGAAAGGAACAAGAAGGGAAGAGAAAAGGGATTTTTGTTTCTGTACGTGTGTGCGCGACGGAGAAGATGAGAGAGCATGAGAGAGAAGAAAATAAATGAATAAAAAAATAAAAGTAGGAAAGAGCAAAATATATATATATATATATATATATATATATTTAAATGATATTGGGAAAATTAGGAGAATTTATTGTGATGTATTTTTTTATAAGAACGTAAAAAGTAGTTTTGTTTCTTAAATTTAAGGAAAATAGTTGGGTTTTTTTTAAAAAAATTTTAATTCGAAAAATTAAACTATTTTTTGTTTCTCTATTTAAATATACTCTACAATAATTTCTCTTATTATTTTCTTAGACTATTTAAATATTCTTTAATTAAATGTTATGAAAAAGAAAAAGGAAAAAAACATTATTTAAATATTATTTCAAAGTTAAATAGCTTTGATACTATGTGAAATATATTAGAGAAATATATGAAAAATAGAAGGAGCAGAAGAAAGGAATGAACTACATTATATTAAGTTTTGATATTATATAACATATTATAATAAACTTCTATATATAAAGAGACTATTAATAGTAACCAAGAAACTATAAAGTAATTAAGGTAAGAAATAAATCCTATTAAGAAAGATAATAAGCTTAAAATAATATAATATTCTAACACAAATAAATTCTAAGGGAATGAAAGATGAAAGATAAAGTTTTTTATATTAAAATAATATTAATGAAAATATGTTTGCTTCGCTAGAGGTAGGGTACAATTTTTAATTCCCCTAATAGCTTTTCAGTTTAGAAAACAAGGAAATTTAATTCAAATGGGTTTTTAAAAATTTTCCTTATATGTACGTAGAGAAGAGAATAAAATTTAAAGAAGTTGCTGCTAGTTCTCTAACACCTACATCCTAAGCCCTTAAGAATTTTTTACAAATAAACGCCACCAACGACATGAGAGAAAAAGCTCAAACATCATGAGTAAACAGAATAATCAATGAGTAATAAAGCAAAAACAATGAGATATGGTGAAATTATCAAGTTGAATTCACTGCAAAGATGATGGCAATGACAGTCGTGAGTGGCGGCGGCTTCCGTCGTGAAAGTGACTTCAAGTTGATATGTCAAAATTGATCTAAGTGAGAGGAAGAGAGAGAAAGTGGAGAGAGTGTAACGAGAAGACGAAGGTGAAGGAAAAATGAAGAAACAAGCATCTGAGAAAGTTTAATTATAGAAAAAAAAAAAAAAACCAAAGGCATCAGAGAAAGTTTTGTACAATCGACAAAACTTTCTGTCGCACCCTTAATTAGCTTGTCCCAAACTCCTACAGCTGGAGACCTATATAACGACCACATATTGCACTGATTCCACTGAATAATAATGAACTGTTTGGGTACAGAAATGAATAATTATTCAATCCGGGTTTTTTCTAAAACCCACCCACCCGCCCAAAAATCCGGATTTTGACCCGAATTTTGAGATTCCTGGTGGGACCCAGCGCAGAAAAAGTTGACTCAAAAAAATATTAATATTAATAATTTAAATCAATATAAAATAAAAGAAATTAATATTAATAATTTAAATAAAAAAAATATAAAAAAATTAAAAAAAAAAAACAGAGGGGTGGCTGCCGGCTCCCCCTTGGGGGAGGCCGCGCGGCCTCCCCCGACTACTGGGGGTGGCCGCGCGGCCACCCTTGACACTTGGGGGAGGCCGCGCGGCCACCCCGACACTTGGGGGAGGCCGCGTGGCCTCCCCCGAGTACTGGGGCCACCCCTGACCCTTGGGGGTAGCCGCGCGGCCTCCCCCGAGTACTGGGGGTGGCCGCGCGGCCACCCCCAACCTCCTCTGGGGGTGGCGCGCGGCCAACCCCATTGCCTGGGGGTGGCTGCCAAGCGGCAGCCACCCTTGCTTCATTTTTTTTTTTTTAATTTTTAATTTTGATTTCAATTATTTTTTTAAAAAAAAATTATTTATTTATTTTTAATTAAATAATCAATATATAATAAATTATTATTATTTAAATTATTATTTCACACAACTTTTCAAAATACCAATCATTATACACAACTTTTTAAACTATCAATCATTTCTTACCATTAAAATATAATATTTTTCAATCTCAAAATTCAACACCCAAACACAATTTCTTACCTCGATATTTGTAAATAGAATTAGAATTCAATTCTAATTCTCAAAATTTAATACCCAAACGCACCATTAATTGATCCTTGATTTTTTTTTGTTTCTTTCCACTTGCATTTTCCCGTCATCCACTACTTTATTGATGTCCTCAGGCCACTACTTGTAGCATAGCATGGACCACAGAGACAAAGACCAAGTAATAATGCATGTGCTAAGAAAATAAATAACATTTGTAGAAAGTGTTAATAAAAAAGAAAAAAGAATAATAAAAAAAGGAAAATATATATATATAACCAAGAGGCCAAATGGGGTGACCAAAAGAGGTAAAATGGAGCGGTCGAAATCAGGGAATGACTCTCGTGATCATAGAGCCTCCCACGATCGATAGTCGCTGGTAGCTCGCAAGCGCCTACAATGCTATTTAGTCTAAATAGGAGTAGTAGTTGAATAAGAGTCTTATCTCTTCTATCAAGAGAAGACAAGTAGTGATTAGTTTCAATTAACGTTCTCTTGAAAGAGCAGTAGGATTCTAGCTAGTGCAATTCTATCTAGAATAGAATTACACTCCTACTTTAGTATTGCTAGCCTATTTGTTTATTTAAGGAAGCAAACAATGAAATAATAAGCATGTTGATTATTGTTAAGTGAAATACAGTTTACTGTGTCGCCATCTCTTCAGCCCCACACTACCAATGAATAAAACAAAAGCATCACCCTTAGACGAAGTTATGCACTATTAAGTCTCTAGGTTTATTCTTTATTGTGGTGCAAGTGAGTTCAAACAACAACGAGCTTTTGTGTGGCTTAGAAAAAGGGAAAAAAAAAAATATGTACACAATTTTCTTGTTTTTCCCTTGAGGACAAGGAAAAGGTTAGTGGGGGAATGATGTAATCCTAATCCTTAAGGATTACATCTTTATCTAAATAGCTATCTAATCTAAATAGGAGTAGTGGTTAAATAAAAGTCTTATCTCTTCTATCAAGAGAAGAACAGTAGTGATTAGTTTCAATTAAAACTCTCTTGGAAGAGCAGTAGGATTCTAGCTAGTGCAATTCTATCTAGAATTGAATTACACTCTTAAGGATTACATCTTTATCTAAATAGTTATCCAGTCTAAATAGGAGTAGTAGTTAAATAAGAGTCTTTTCTCTTCTATCAAGAGAAGAAGAGTAGTGAATAGTTTCAATTAAAACTCTCTTGGAAGAGCAGTAGGATTCTAGCTAGTGCAATTCTATCTAGAATTGAATTACACTCCTACTTTAGAATTGTTAGCCTATTTGTTATTTAAGGAAGTAAACAATGAAATAATAAGCATGTTGATTATTGTTATGTGAAATATAGTTTACTGTGTTTTATGGGAGATCAGGCTTTCTTGAATTAGCCATTGAAAGTCACAGTTCCCTCGAATGAGCCGATCTATCATTTTCCTGTGTTTTGTGATCAGTTGGTTCGTATCAGTTGCATCCTCACTAAAAGCGAGGACATTATCCACATGCATGGAGTGTCCTGCTAGTTTGTGAGCCACCGGTTCCATCGTCTTACGACTTGGGAAACAACTATAGCTTATAAAGGTAGCCAGCACAAATCTTGTATCTGCTAGTATGCTCAGTGCTCCAACAGCTTCAATCTGATCCACTCCCTCGTTTCTTTCTTTCTTTTTTTTTTTTTTGACAGAGTACTACCATCCCTCCAAAAAACTGCTCCAATCACCATAACCATGTCCTTCAAATTACTTATACATAATTTATCCCCAATAACTTCCTTTTCCTATTCTTGATATATGCTACCACTGGAGCACCTGCAACAGTTATAATGATCAATCCCACCATAAACATGAATGTGTATGAATTCTATTGCACACTGTTGTTGCATGAGATTCCCAATTTCAACTGGAGCACCTATCTTGGCGGAATTCTGTGTCCCCATCAACTTTGAGGTGCTAGCTGATGCAACTCTGAACAAAATATCAAGTCAACTTTCAAACCATTTCATAGTCAGAACTTAAAAGGCTAGAAACAATCAATGGTCCTCGAAGAAAAATCGCAATTTGGCAAATAACCGTCTAACTTCAAATGATTCACCAGAATCTGATAAGTATCATATATTTCCTGAGATTTTACATGAGTTGTATCTTCAACAATGAATTTGTGAACAGCACCACCTACCTCAATCCAACTATACCCAGAAGGCTTTTTAATCCTTTTTTCCTCGACTATTCTTCTCACTCTAACATCTTTCCACCTTCCCTTTGAAGCATAAATATTTGCTAACGGATGTACAAGCCTGGATTAGGATCGTGTGATGCCATTATAATTTCTCCAATTCTATCTGCCAGTTCAAGATTTCGATGGATCTGGCAAGCACTCAACAAAACAACCAAAATTATTAAATCAGGTGGGACAACCATGTTTTGAATTAATTTGTATGCTTCATCTAAATGTCCGGCTTGCCCTAGGAGATCCACCATGCAAGCATAATGCTCAATATTAGGACTCAAACCATATTTGTTAATCAAATTTGAAAATTGAAGTCTACCCTCTTCAACTAATCCCGAGTGATTACAAGCTGATAAAATTCCTATAAATGTGACCTCATTGGGTTGGACCCCAAACCTCACCATCTGTTTTGAGCCAGCTAATTAGTCTTTTCCATTGCCATGCATGGTAAACAAGCCCTAGTATCATGGCATTGAACAAGGGACATCTTTTTCCTTCATCTTAACAAAAACCAAACAAGCATCATCAATTTTACCACATTTTGAGTACATCTCAACAAGGGCAGTGGCAAGAAACACATTTGGGCCTAAACCATTTCTACCCAACTTGAGAAGAATTTCTCGCCCAAGTTTAAGCGCCCCTAAGCCAGCACAAGCAAACAATACATTCACCATCGTGATCTCGTCTGGTTTCACTAACTCCCCTTTCATGCAATAATATAATTGAATTGCCTCTTCCATTAAACCATTCTGCACATAACCAGTGATAATGGCATTCCAAGATGCCAAATTCTTACTGGACATTCTGTCAAAGATTCTTCGAGCCTTCTCAACATCTCCACATTTTGAGTACATGTCTATAAGAGCAGTAGACAAGAAAATGTTCAGAGGAATGGCATTAACATCAATGAACGTAGAAATCCATCTTACAACTTCAAAATTAGCAAGACTTGAAAGAGACAAGGCAGACCATTGTTGCTGAGTTGGGGTCGGCCTCATCAGCGGAGACTAGCATGTCACAAAACAAGTCCAACATCTCCACCAAATTCCCTTCTTTCCCATACCCATTTATCATTGCAGTCCAACAAACCACATTCCTTCTGAGAGGCATTTCTTCAAACAACTCCTTTGCCTTTTCAACCTCTCCCCAGTAGACATACCCCGAAATCATCGAATTCCAAGAGACCTCGTCCCCAGGGCCGGCCGAAGCCTTAGGCGGATTAGGCGACCGCCTAAGGTCCCCAATTTAATAAGGCCCCTAATTTAAAAATATTAATAGAGATTTATTTTAAAAATAAAAAATAAAAATTGAGGCCTTAAATATGATCAATACACTTAAATAAGGCCACAAATCTTGGTAAAAATAAAATTAAAAAAGGCAATAATATAATGCAGGGCCCAATTTAATAAGGCCCTAATTAATGAAGATTTATTTTAAGAAAAAAAGTGCTTACAAAAAGACGAATCATCAAAGCATTGTTTTCGGTAATGCCCTCAGTCAATGCCTTAAAATATGCTGCCTAGGGGCCTTCTCCCGTCAAAAAACTGCAGGTTAAAAAAATAATAATAAATTCAGGCCTTAATTAATTACCAACGATTTGTGAGATATGAAAAGTCTAAATTAAAGGCCTTTAATTTTTTGTACGTCTAATTACCAACAACTTGTGACTTATGAGATATGGAAGTCTCTGCATTAAAGGCCTTCAATTTCTTTGAACGTTGACGTTCAAAATAGAATTAATGAGATATGAAAGCTTTTCGTCTAATTACCAACGACTTGTGACTTATGAGATATGGAAAGTCTCTGCATTAAAGGCCTTCAATTTCTTTGAAGTTGACGTTCAAAATAAAATTAATGAGATATGAAAGCTTCTCGTATAATTACCAACGACTTGTGACTTATGAGATATAGAAAGTCTTTGCATTAAAGGCCTTCAATTTCTTTGAACGTTGAAGTTCAAAATAGAATTAATGAGATATGAAAGTTTCTCGTCTAATTACCAACGACTTGTGACTTATGAGATATGAAAAGTCTCTGCATTAAAGGCCTTCAATTTCTTTGAAGTTGACGTTCAAAATAAAATTAATGAGATATGAAAGCTTCTCGTATAATTACCAACGACTTGTGACTTATGAGATATAGAAAGTCTCTGCATTAAAGGCCTTCAATTTCTTTGAACGTTGAAGTTCAAAATAGAATTAATGAGATATGAAAGCTTCTCGTCTAATTACCAACGACTTGTGACTTATGAGATATGGAAAGTCTCTGCATTAAAGGCCTTCAATTTCTTTGAAGTTGACGTTCAAAATAAAATTAATGAGATATGAAAGCTTCTCGTATAATTACCAACGACTTGTGACTTATGAGATATAGAAAGTCTCTGCATTAAAGGCCTTCAATTTCTTTGAACGTTGAAGTTCAAAATAGAATTAATGAGATATGAAAGCTTCTCGTCTAATTACCAACGACTTGTGACTTATGAGATATGGAAAGTCTCTGCATTAAAGGGACTAGTCGTCCCTTTCCAACATTTCATCCCACACATTCCGTGCATAATCAAGATGGAAACACTTCGAATACACATCAACCAACGAATTGTTCACAAAGAGATCGGACGAAAGCCTAATCTAAAAACATGGGCATGTATTTGTTCACCGAGAGCGATCGACACAAGGGTCGTGCAGGCCTTAAGGACAAATGGGTAAGTGAAATTGCTGAGTCTGACGCCTTCTCGATGCATTTTGAGATAGAGAAACAAGGACTCTTGCGGAGAACCTTGGAGTGTGTAGCTTCTAATCAAGGTGTTCCAAGAGAAATCAGTCGGGTAAAGGATTTGGTCGAACACAGAGCGAGTATAGTCAATGAAATTGAGGTCGACAAGCTCGGCGAGCAGCTGGTTTTGGAGGGGGAGGCCATGGACGAGGATTTGAGCTTGGATTTGATGAAGGGGAGTGAGAGAGGTGGCGCTGCGGAGGAGAGAGAGGAACATGGAACTCTGCAAGCCGTTGCAACTTAAAATTTCGAAAATTAGTTATACAGAGGCTAGGCAAAGGATAGTGGACAAAAAATTTCTCTGTTTCAAACGTCAGTGTTGCAAAGACTTGGTCACTTGGCAATGAAACGAAAAATCATGTTTTCCAAAAGAACGTGTAGACAACAACAACAAATCAACGCCGCCCTTGAACTAAGGAATGCCAGTGACATTATTATAATTCATTTCAGAAAAAGAACACATCATCACTACGGGTATGTTTCGTTTATCTCCTTTATTTTTTTCTAGGTCCAATTCGTATTACACATGATGCCTTAATTTTGATAAAAAACAATGATGATACTTCCATTTAAAAGTTAACTGTAATCAACATTAAACATCTTTTAAAAGTCGACACATATCCGAGATGCCACATCAGCTTGCCCTCTCAGTTGCTGATATAACGTGTATATGCCAAATCAGTGCCACGTCATATATATATATATATATATATATATATATATATATATATATTTATTTTCTTTTTGCTCTTTGGCCTTCTGGGGGGAGGAGGGGAGGGAGGTTGTTCGGCCACCTCCAATGGCCAAACCCCCTATATATATATATATTTTGGCCTTGTGGGGTGGTTCGGCCCTCCAGACATGGCACTAATGTGACATGTACATGTCGTACCCGCAGTTGAGAGGGCAAACTTATGTGACATTTGGGAGAGGTCGAATTTTAAAGGGTGTTTGGTGGCACTGATGTAGACTACCATTAATTTTTGGACGAAAATTTGGACAGAAGTACTATCTCCATCTTTCGCCAAAACCAAGGTACCATCCGTAATATGAAATGAACCATAGGGGACAAAAAATAAATGAGTTAAACTAGGGTTGACAATTTTGACACAATCCGCGAATTCGACATGAACATGACGTGAATATATAGGGTTTAGGTTTATGTTATAACCCGTTTATGACCCGTCAACTCGTTTATGACACGTTTATGATCTGTCAACTTGTTTATGACATGTTTACGACCTATCAACCCGTTTATGACACATTTTTTACCAGATTAGCTGAATAGGTTGACACGTCAATCCGTTTTGCCAAGCTTGAGTTAAACCACAGGGGTGGAACGTATTTAACTCTATATTTTATTATGTTTGAAAATGTTGTTTGAGTGGGTTTTTAAAGTTAAAATTGTACTTGGGGTTTACCTGACCCACCTTTCGACCAGTTTTAAACCCAACAAAAAAAAAAATTAACCCAACTCAAAAATAATAATTCAATAATAAAAAAAAGAAGAAAATAAAAACTCAATGGTAGTTAAGCCACCCTTAGGCGTCTGAGGGTGGTAACCGGGCCACCACCAGGTGTCTGGGGGTGGTTGTAGTTGGCCACCCCCGTCTAATTCAAAAGCCACCCTCAAACAACTGTGGGTTTGTTTGAAAACCACTCAAATTTTGTTTTTTGGTTTTTTTTTTTTGTTTTTTAAATCAGTTTTTTAGTTTTATAATAATAATAATAATAATAAATTATTTATTTATATATATATATATATATATATATATATATATATATATATATATATATATATATATATATATATATATTTTTTTTTTTTTTTCTCAATTATATTCAATTCAATTCACATTTCCAAACACATTTTTCAAATTTTGTTTTAGATTCTCTAAACCATCTAAAACTAATTTAAAAACTCAAATTTTGTATGTATTCACAATTTTAAATATTATATATATACATATATCGAACACCCATACCCTATCCGTATAGCCCACCAGTACATGTGATATTGAAGAAACTTAGTTGCATGAATTTTTATGCACCCCTTCGATGATTGGATCTGTCACTGCTTCCCCACCAATAACAGGGATTTGATTCCTTAGATATGGAGATCTGATTCTTTATAACATGGGATTTAAATTTAGATTAGGCTTAGGTCGAGAGTTCCTTCATACAAACTCTATTGGAGGCGATTACATCAGCCGAAGAGTACGAAAGAGTAAATTTGCCAAAGACTATACCAACAGAGAAGTAGATTCAACCCATGTGGAAGGCTCTTGCTAAGTTACATTGCAAGGCAAATTGAGATGCCATTATGGATAAGTTCAGTGAGCGTTTGGGAATTAGTATTATTGTGGTGCGAGATCATGAGAGATACGTGTATGCTGTAAGGAGTATGACAAGATTGAGTCACTTAGAACGGGTAGCTGCAGAAGCCTTAGCAGCTTTCCATGCCTCTTTCTTTTGCAAAGAATTAGATTTACATAATATTATTTTGAAAGATAATGCGTTCCAAGTGATTAAAGTGGTGAGCTCCAATGTTCGTAGCTGGAGTAGATTTGGGCAACTAGTGAATGACACTCGTATTATATTAAATTCTATTTTTAGTTGGCAGATTCATCATATTAATAGAATCGTTAAATTTTAGCTCAATAATCTACTTTTTTTGATTTTATCTATCACTTTTAAAAGGTTTCATACATCAAACTCTTTAAATATTTATCTATTTCAACTAAATATTAATTTTTTTTATTGGTTTTAAGCAACTTCTCCTAACAAATGAGGAGAAACAAAAAGTGAAAAGTGAAGTAAAATGAGAGATAAATAATAAAATATTGAATAGCTCATGAAATTTTTGATCTAAATTTGAAGTGAAATTCTGACGAGAGTCAAAGTAGAGAATTTATAAAAAGCTTCTTGAGTTGAGTTTTTTGAGTTTTTCACTAAATTTTGGTAAAATTTTTAAAATTGAGTACTTACTAGGGATGCTCTTACTCAAACTGTCGTTAAACAATTTATATATTAGGTTTGAATGAGAATTTTTTTTGAATATATCTGTGATATTGTTTTATTAGAGTAATCTACTATATTTCTTTGGTCGAGTAATAAAAGTGTTACTATATTATTAAAAAGTGATTCCGCTTAGGTGCTATAAAAGCTATAGAAATTTTATTTTGTAATTTTTTTTACAGTCTTGATTAAATTCTGAGTTTTCAATGAGAAAGAGGGATTGAAACCAACAAAAAATTTAGGGCATTTAAACCAACAAAAAATTGTATGGAATTTGAAAAATGCTACAATTTTCAAATTCTTTCTGTGCAATTTTGCCCTTTAAATCATATGTCACAATTTTATGCAATCATTTATTTTAGAAAATATGTCAAATTGTGACACATGATATGATTTGAAAATCAAATTTTAAAAGAAAAATCTGAGAATTCTAGATGAGTAGATGGCAATCACCTGGGAGAAATGGTTCATTCCACCCTGCCCCCTTCCGCAACAAACAATTTCTCACGCATTGGCGGAGGAATCAACTTATGCCAAATCAAACCCTAAACCCAAATCACGGATATTCATCCCTAGAGCCAAACAGGCCCTCTCACTCCCCTGGTTCCCCCCCCCCCTCCCCCCACCCCTACACACACACACTTACTTTTCACTTTCTGTCTTTCTCTCCCATTGTTTTCCTTTCTTTCACACCAAGAAAGAGAAAATGATCCTCCTTTACAGACGTTCATCAAATAAAATCAACAATTAAACATCACTTTTCCCCCATCTCCATATTAGGGTTAGGGTTAGGGTTTCCTCCACCATGGATTTCATCGAATTGGAGGCCATCGAAGGCCTCCGATGGTCCTGGAACTCATGGCCGGCATCCAAACCCGAGTGTTCAGCCCTAATCGTCCCTCTCAGCGTCATGTGCACGCCATTGATGCAGTCCTCCGAGCTCCCAATCCTCACCTACGACCCTCTTCTCTGCTCCCAATGCGGCGCTGTTTTGAACCCCTACGCCCGGGTCGACTACACCTCTCGCATCTGGTACTGCCCTTTTGCTACGCCAAGAACCCATTTCCTCGCTCCTACTCCGGCATCGGCGAGACTAATCTCCCCGCCGAGCTTTTTCCGACCTACAGCACTGTTGAGTACGCGCCTGGCCGGAAAATCCCGAGCCCACGTGCGAATCCGGGTGGTCCGAGTTTGAATTCCAAGCATAATTGGGCGAACGGGTTGTCGTCGACGTCTTTGGCGTCGATGGCGTCGTTTTCGTCTTCTTCGTTATCGTCCTTGGGTGGGGATTTGCGAGGGGTGGGACCGGCGTTTGTGTTCGTCGTGGACGCCTGTACGGCCGAGGAGGAGCTCCGGGCGCTGAAGAATGAGTTGCTACTTGTGGTGGAGCAGCTGCCGGAGAACGCGTTGGTGGGTTTGATCACCTTTGACTCGATGGTTCGTGTCCATGATCTTGGATTCTCGGAGTGTTCGAGGGTTGTTTTGTTACATGGCGATCGCGAGCTTTCTTCGGAGCAGGTACTTCTCTTTGTAATTTCAACTTTTTTCGCGCTCTTTTGGGTCGTTAGAGAAGACTATATATACAAATTGAAATGCAAAATGTTTGTGTTGGCGTTTTTTTTATTTTGGGTACTTCATTTATGGTGATGCATACGCTTGCGAATGTTTTCCGGGAGTAATATGTCATTGCAGTTCTGGGATGTTTTGTAGCCTCTGATTAATTTCTTAGGAGAAGGTTGTGTATGAATAGTATTCCGATATGTAGAGGACGTTCTTTTGCTGGTTGTATGACAGGGTAACTGGGTAAGGCTCAATGCCTTCTGGCTTCTTTAGTGCTTCTGAAAACCTGATGTGTGCTTAATTCTCTCCGATACCCTAGTCTCCTTGTTCTTTGAAGACTTGAAAGCTAGACAGGACATTTATGGTATTCTTCGTTGCAGCATTTCTTCTTTGTTCTATCCCATTAGACTTATCATTTGCCTCTTCTAGAGATAAAGGTAGTTAGAGTGTGGCCCTTGTCATGCATGCAAAGGTACATGTTTGCTTCCTGAATGCATCATAAATTTGTTGGTGTTTACTCCATCGTGTATTTGCTGAAATTGAATTATTTTTCTTCCTTTCTTTGAACCCTTAGACCCAACAGTTTCTGGGTGTTACTCACATAAAGCAACAGTATCTTGGAAAGGCACCAGTTATCCAAAAGCAGGGTTTTTTGCTACCAGTATCCGAATGTGAGTTCAATATTACTACCACAATAGAAGAGATCCATTCATCAGTGCAGGCCATGCTGGGGCATCGCCCTCAAAGATGCACAGGAACGGCAATATTAGCTGCACTTGGACTTCTAGAAGGATGCTTAATAAATACAGGCTCCCGAATCATGGTCTTCACATCTGGACCTGCAACTCGAGGCCCAGGGATTGTTGTAGACACAGATTTCAGGAACGCCATCAGGAATCATCGGGACCTTGTTAATGGTCATGCACCTTACTATAGTAAATCTAGCAGCTTCTACCAGCGAGTATCACAGAGATTATCTGATGCATCTATTGTTCTTGATGTGTTTGCTTTATCTCTTGATCAAGTTGGAGCTGCAGAGCTAAAAGGCCCTGTTGAGAGCTCTGGTGGATTCATGATGCTAGGAGAGTCATTCGAGTCAAGTCAGTTTAGAAAATGCGTGAGGCATATTTTTAATCGTGATGAGGAGGGAAACTTGAAGATGTATTTTGATGCAACTATTGAGATAGTGACCACAAAGGATGTAAAAATCTGTGGAGCCCTTGGACCATGTGTATCTCTACAGAGAAAGAACAATTTAGTGAGTAAGAATGAGGTTGGGGAGGGTGGTACCTATATGTGGAAGTTGGGTACACTCACTAGCAAAACATGCTTTGCTTTTTTCTTCCAAGTTAGTGATGAACAGAAGGTTCAACCTGGATCTGCATTCTCCATACAGTTCATAACACGATATCGATACGGGAACATGGGAATCCGGAAAAGAGTGACAACTGCTGCAAGAAGATGGGTTGGAAGCCACTCACCAGAAATTGCTGCTGGGTTCGATCAAGAAGCAGCAGCTTCAGTGATGGCAAGACTTGCTATCAACCGGGCAGAAAAGTGTCAAGCTCGAGATGTTATCAGATGGCTGGATGACGGGCTGGTCAGTTTTGCTTCGAAGTTTGGAGACTATGTCCAGGAAGATCCTTCTTCCTTCCGCCTTTCGTCTAACTTCTCACTTTATCCACAGTTCATGTACTACTTAAGGAGGTCCCAGTTTATTGATGTATTTAACAGTACTCCTGATGAAACTGCTTTCTTCCGGCTGATGCTCAACCGCGAGGGGGTGGTGGGTTCGCTTATCATGATCCAGCCTACACTTCTCGAATATTCCTTTGATGGGCCACCTATTCCAGTCCTCTTAGATGTTCGCTCCATTTCTCCAGATGTTATTTTGCTCTTCGATTCTTATTTCCATGTGGTTATTCATTATGGATCCAAGATTGCTCAGTGGAAGAAGCTTGGTTATGACAAGGACCCAAACCATGAGAATCTAAGAAAGCTGTTGGAAGCTCCAGAGCTGGATGCGGAGCAGCTTGTTGCTGGAAGAATTCCGGCACCCAAGATTATAAAATGTGATCAGCATGGTAGTCAGGCAAGGTTTCTTCTAGCGAAGTTGAACCCATCCGTTACTCACAATTCAACATACACAAATGGATCAGATATTATTTTCACTGATGATTTGAGCTTGCAAGTTTTTATAGATCACTTGCAGGGCCTGGCAGTGCAGAGCTGATCAAGAGGACCACTGTATAGAGTTTTTGTTTATCAATAGTCATACGAAAAGGAATAGTGTATATAGCTTTCAAGAGAAAAAGGTTTGTAGTTGTTTTTACCAACAACAGGTGTTTTATACGCCGAGTATGAGGGGTTTTTTTTTATTCATTTTTTTTTGTGTAATCAGAATAGTTGTTTTATTTCTTGTTTAATTCTAAGCATCCCCATTGACAGTTGAGAAAATACTTCATCAAAACCAACGGTACGGATGAAAGGTGTAACTGTATCAACTGTTGAGATTTATGCGATTCAAATGGTACATCAAATACGTTACCTGTTTCCTATTGCAATTTTTCTCGTTTGTCTAAGCCACTTGAAGATGTTACTTTTTTTTAAAAAAAAAATCGAAGAGGGGAAGGGGAAAAGGGCAACTTGAAGATATTACTTTTCTTTTTTGAGAACGGAACTTGAAGATATTACTCAAGCACGCAAGCCAAGCATCACATTTTATCTTCTTCTTCTTCTTTTTCTTTTTCTTTTTTTAAATAAAATTTAATAAATAAATAGTTATTTTTAAATATGATGGGGCAAAAAAAATGTTGATGTGGCTTAAACAAGTATCACTTTATTGGATGGAAACACATAGAATGACCCATTTTAAATTTGCGACAAAGCTAAACAGTTAAAATCAGTTTTTAAAAATTTAGGAGTTGATCACAAAATGGGATTTATTATACATTTACCTTTAATTTAATTACTACTATTTAATCCTAAAAACTAAAGAAAAGAAAAAGAAGGAAAAAAAAAAAAAAACTCAAAATTAGGCTGAATAGTGAACCCGACCAGGGGAGAGATCGCTGGGCGTACCTTGTCCCTTCCAACTTTATCTGCTCGAAATTAGGCTGATACAACACATTTGCAGAGCTACCTATCTACCAGTATCCTACACATGATGTAGTTGGCCACCGACATGGTCACCATTAGTGCATGACCAGTACCCCTTTAGCATGTTGCAATGTAAAGCACCAAGGGACATGGTTTTGCTACTCGGGAGTGGTTCATCTCTTTTCCAATTCAATTATAAATCATTTGTCGGTCTCTAATTCATATCATTGTCCTATTTTACCATCCACGGCTGGTTTGTATATTAATCTACCCAAGCCATTTAGATTTGAAGCTTTTTGGACTAGGGATTAGTCCAATTTTGCGGTTGTAGCTGAAGCATGGCTTTCGAATATAGAGGGTTCTCCAGCTTTCTCGTCGAGCAAAAAGTGGAAGAAGACTAAAGGGGCTTTTAAACATTGGAATACTCATCATTTTGGGCATATTCGGTATAAGATTAAGTCTCTGATGTCTGATATTAGTGTGATCCAATCTAGTCCTCATTCTGCTGCTAATATGGTTAAGGAGATAGTTTTTCAAGAAGCTTTGCGGGAGCAGTTATTGCAAGAGGAAGTGCTTTGGAAGCAAAAATCTAGAGAATTGTGGCTCACTGTACTGATTTAAATACGAAATTCTTCCATGCTTCCACAACTTGTAGACGCAGGTATAATTCTATTTCTTCATTGAAGAATTTGGATGGTTTTGTTATTATTGGTAAAGATAACATTGGTTCTCTTTTGGTGAATCATTTTAGTTCTCTTTTTTCGACTACTAATCCCATTCTAGATAATGGCCTTTCGGAGTTGGTGGATATGGTTATTACTGAGGATGATATTGTTACTTTGTGTATTTTTCCTGATGAATTTGAAATCTTTTCAACAATCTCTGCTTTAAGTTTAAACAAAGCCCCAAGACCTGGTTTGTTTTATAAGTCTTATTGGCCGATTGTGGAATGTAGTGTTGTTGCTTTGGTTCAGTCTTTTTTCAGAGGGGGTTATATGTTGAAAGAATTCAATCATACTAATATTTCTCTCATTCCCAAGATGGATAATCCTTCTCAAATTAATCATTTTTGGCCTATAAGTCTTACCAACTTCAATTACAAGATTATTTCTAAAATCTTGTCCAACCATCTTAAACCTCTTCTGCATAAGATCATTTCTCCTACTCAATCTGCCTTCCTTAAAGATCGTTCAATTCATGATAACACAACTCTGGCACATGAGATTTTCCACTCCATGAAACAAAAAAAGGGGAATGGTGGTCTTATGGTTGTGAAGTTAGACATAGAGAAAGCTTTTGATTCTATGGAATGGGAATTCCTTTCGAAGATTTTGTCTCTGCTTGGTTTTAATTCTCGATGGATTCAATGGATTAGTCAATGCATAACGACTTCTTCTTTCTCCATTCTTTTGGATGGTGCTCCGTATGGCAAGTTTTTCCCTTCTAGGGGTTTTCGGCAAGGTGATCCTCTGTCTCCATTCCTCTTTATTTTGGGTTATGAAATTCTGTCTAGACTTCTATTAAAAGAGGAGTCTCAGGGATGTTTACATGGTATCACGATTGCGAGACTTAGTCCTCCTATCTCTCATCTTTCGTTTGCCGATGATGTTATGATTTTTTATCGGGCTAATTCCAATGAAGCTAATGTTATTCTGCATTGTCTTTCCGACAACACATTATTTTGTCTAAGTCTATTATGTTTTTTAGCAAGAACTGTCGTCATTTTGTTAAAAGGGCTATTAAGAGTATTTTGAATCTTCCTCTTATTCTTGCTAAGGCAAAATATCTTGGCATTCCCCTTTTTATGCATCGGAAGAAGAAAGATACATTTATTGAACTCAAAGATCGGATTTTTGCCACAATCATTGGTTGGAAAGCTCGGCTTCTATCTCAGGCGGCTAGGACAACTTTTTTTACATCTGTAGCAAATGCTATTCCTACATATATTATGTCTCTCTTTCTTTTGCCTAAGTATTTTTGCTCGGAGATTAATACTTTGATACAGAAATTTTGGTGGGTTTTTCCACAAGAAAAGAATCATAAACTCTCTTTTCTCTCTTGGGATAATATATGTTCACCGAAGGCTTCGGGTGGTTTAGGGCTTCGTTCTATAGAATTTCAGAACAGTTCCTTGTTGGCTAGGCTTGGTTGGAAGATGACCACTAATCAACCTCTCCTTTGGGTTGATGCTCTTAGAGGCAAATATCTTCAGCATGGTATTTCTTTTCTAAATGCTCCTTTTAATTCTCTGTCTTCTAGGATTTGGAAAGGATTATTGAAAAATAGGAAAGTGGTGGAGTTGGGTGCTTGCATTTCTATTTCTAATGAGCTGAATATTGATGTCTAGAATTCTCATTGGATACCTTCTTTGACAAATTTTAAGCCTAGGCCGAATGTTAATCTGTTGAAGCTTCCTCCCTTCACAGTGGCTGAATTGATTATTCCTGGTGCTAGATCTTGGAATTTGCAGTTATTGTGTGATCTGTTTGATCCTGGCTCGGTTCAGAATATTTTGAATATTCATGTTCCTCAGGTTATCTCCTTTGATAAATAGTTGTGGGCTTCATCTCATTCAGGTCTTTTTTCAATTAAATCTGCTCATGAGTTAGTTTTGGCTTCCTCTTCTGGTAAAACTTCTCCTTTTTCCCTTGAGGTCTAGTTTAAGCTGTGGGGTTTAAAGCTTCAAGCCAGGCCTAAACATTTACTTTGGAAGATTGCTTGGACATATTGCCTTCTCGTGCCAATATTGACAGATTTGTTTCTAGTGCTGAATTGGATTCCTGGGTTTGTTCCTTCTATAAAGGTTCTCAGGAGACTTTGTGTCATCTGTTCTTGGAGTGTGATTTGGCTAGATTGCTTTGGTAGAGTTCTCCTTGGCCTCTTATTACCACAAGTTTTGTTGTTAGACCCATTGTTGATTGGATTGCAACTATTGTAAATCCTGTTTTGTTGTTGGCAATTCCTAAGAAAGAGGTTTGAAAATTTCAAATTTTTGCTGCTCTTACTTTGGATTTCATTTGGTTGTCTAGGAACAAGTTAATCTTTGAAGGCCTGAAACCGGATCTTGTAAAAGCCTCTAAGATGATAGATGCTTCTCTGGAATTGCATTTGAGTGCCTGAAGTGGTTTTGTTCTTCCCCCAGTTTGGTTTGCTCCTCATTTTGGTGTTGTCAAAGGGAATTTTGATGTTGCTATTATGGAGGATTTTGTTATTGCAGCTGTTGTTGTTAGTGATTCTGCTGATAATATTATTGGTGCTGCTACTCAGAAGTTTTTCTTCACGGATGTTGGTATGGGGGAAGCTACTGCTGCCCTTTTAACCATGCCGTTGGCTGTTACTTATGGCTTGACTTCTTTTATTCTTGAAGGGATACTCTCCTGGTTGTATTAGCTATTAATAATCCTCTTAATTTTTTCTCTTGAAATTTTGCTAGTTTTCTCTCTGATATTAACTTAGTTCTATCTTTCTTTCATAGTTGGAATGTTGTAAAAGTGTCTAAATGTGCCAATTATCGTGCACTTGCGTTAACAAAATTGGTCACTTCTCACATTGTGTTTGGAAGCATTCCCATAGGATCTCTCATTCTCTCTTCCATTCAAATCAAAAGTGGGAAATATCCTCCACTGTAATTCATTTTCCCCTCATTAATTAGAAAAAAAAAAAAAATCCTCATCAGTGAAAGTGATGGGGCATAAGCTTGGAGGGTTGCTCTATCTTGAAGGCTTCAATATTGACCTTCCTTGCTTTGGCCTTATGGGAGGAGTTAGACTCTCCTCCCCAAGTGAACCTTCTAGATATTGTCCTAATCTCCCCTATGTGTCCATGATCTCTTCTAGGACTGTCTTGTTTCTCCTCCATACGAGGCTCCTTAAGTTCTTTTCTAGGCTTGTGTTCCTAGTGGTTGGCCACAAACCTCATTAGCTTTCATTGTTTTATCAATTCTTTTAGCCGATCCTTGAGGTCGTAGCAATCATTTGTGTTGTGCCCAACGTCCTTGTGTAAGTCACAGTACTTGTTTTTCCCCTTCGAGTTAGGCCTGAACTTTAGCTTCGAAGGCCACTCAAGTTTGATGTGGTCCTGTATCTGCATGAGCACTTCCTTCGATGATACGTTCAAGGTGGTGTACTCCGCGCATCGAGTTCTAGGGCTCGCTTGACTCCGTTGCTCAAATAACCTGTGCTCCCTAATGCCTTTGATTGTTCACCCTAATCTCCGGTCTTCTGTCTCGTTTCATTCCTTTTTTTATCTCGTTGACCACTCTCTGATTGCTCACGGTATTTGAACGCCGATAGAGTATCTTTGGCGTTCATGTGACTCTTAACAAAATCCATAAACTCGGCCAGGGTAGTCGGCGAACCCATGGTCAGATCTTTCATGAAGTTGCTAAATGGCCATATTCCACCCAACACCGTTGCGAATACCACTTGCTCGTCGTGACCTTCCAAAATAAACTCTCCTTGTTAAGGTGTCCCCATTTACTCCCTTAGCAGTTCCCTATCTTTTCGTTTGAGGGTGAATAGATAAGTAGCAGACACCCTCCTACTTTTGCCTCTTACAAATTGGCTACAGAGCTATGGAAATGATCCCACCGAGCCAGGTTCTAACCAACTAAACCACCTTCGAGTGGCCCCACTCAGCATTGTAGGGAAAGCTCTACACATTATTTCATATGAAGCCCCTCGGAAAATCATGTGGGTCTGGTTGGCTTCCAAATGATCAAAGGTGTTAGGAATAATCCCACTCAGATCGGCCTTTGGGTCAATACCAGCCCAAGAAGAATCAACAGCAGGACTCCTGGGATTGTCCAATCTCGGGAGGTAGATACTAAGCAGCAAAGGCAGCAGGACTCCTGGGAAAGTCCTATCTTTGGAGATAGACACCAAACAACTATTCCCGAGAATACGCGACATGAGGTGTACTTTGATTGGAGTCGCAACCCGGATTTCGAAGGATCGCACTCAGCCCCGGGAAATCCGGGATTTAAGATAAATCTCAGATTTTCCGGCAAAGATCTCTCCCGGAGGTTTATAAGGAGAGAATCTCGAGATTGGAGAATAGAAGAGTTTGAGTCTAAGTCAGACTCTGACGGCGCTCTCAAGCCAAAGAACATGAAACCCTAGCAATAAGGGTGCTCATCACACAACCTATAAATAGGCCTATACCCCAGGAATAAATAGAGGATGAATTTTTGATAATTAAGCAGAATTTTTCTCTCATAAACTAACTTAAGCATCAGAGTGAGACCACCGGAAGGGTCTCCTGACTTTGACTGTTTTGCAAAATTTTTGGAAAAGTTTGAAGAACCTAGAAGGACTTGTTGTGTTCACACCATACCGAAAACTGATTCAACAGAAGGGATCTTTCGTTCCATCATAAACCTCAATTGTTGGCACCTTAAATTTCTTTGAGAGGGGAAACTCTACTATCTTAGCTACGAACGGATGTTGGGAACTTTGTCAAAACTCATTCATAGTAAACAAGTTCTTGCCATTCATCTTTCGGGATATTTCTTACAGTTTGGCTTGAAAGTTGTTTAGGTTAGCATCCACCCAACTATCTGCTTCATTGAAATCCAAATGTTTCTCCTTTGACTTATTCTCTTTCAGATTTAGTTGGTTCTCTCTCTCTCTCCCTCCCCCCTCCCCCCCCCCCCCCTTTCTTTCTCATTGTGATGGGATGGTTATGGATTCATTTGCTAGAGTTAGGCCATGATGGCTTGATTCTCAAAGTGGAGATGCGGTGGTCCTGGGGGATAGTTTCCCCCAGAATATGCTGGGCCTAGGGATATTCTTCTTCCCAAGGGGTTCTCTCCATTTTAGGGTTGACAATTTTTGACACGACCTCCGAATTCGACACTAATTTGACACGAATACGACACAAAGTTATAAAGTTTGAGTTTAGGCTAAACGGATTCGGGTTATAAACGGGTCAACCCGTTTATGATCTGCCAACCCATTTATAACCAGTTAACCCGTTTATGACTCATTAACCAGTTTATGACCCTTATAAACTTGTCGTGTTTGGGTTTCGTGTCTCAACTCGTTTAGTTAATCGTGTCGGGTTCGGGTTGGCGGGTCGACTCCAAACCCGACACGGTAACCCGTTTTGCCAACCCTACTGCATTCCTTCCACTCCTTGATTTGGTTTCAGTCATCAAAAGAAGAAGAAGAAGAAGAAGAAGAAGGAATTAGAGCATGCAACTCCATGCTCCACAGATATCGCCAATTGATAGTGCCAAAATTTGTGCAGCTGCTTCCATGTACAATTCTCCTACAAATTAAAAGCTCATAAAAGAAACGCTCAAAGGCCTGTCGGAATGAGTTGATGGGGGACACTTCCGATGTCTAAGTTAGTAAGGCTACAAAAATGGGGGTTTTTTGGGGTTGAGGAGCCCTGTACATTTAGTAAATATTAGAGTGTGTGTTGGTAAGAGGTTTACCTTCCATCTTTTACCTCTACTTACCTTTCAAAGTGGATGGGTGCCAATGTACAATCTTGTTACGTGTTGTCTCTTGACTGGGTTGCTTGTGACAATTATTCAGGGGATAACTCATCGGCTTAGCGAGAGGATGTTCATGTTTCCTCCTCTTGCCATGGGTCAAGGGGCATTTAATGCCTCAACCTGCTCCTCCGATGAGGGAGGTGAGGAAGACATTTAAGGCCTCACCTGTACCCTTGACGGAGGAAGTGAGGGTTGCATTTAATGCTGTTGTGGCCGCCCAAAAATCTTGATGGTATGGTAGTCACTTCTCTCATTTTTCCTATTAGTGGGAGTAGGGTTGTAATCAAGCCGAATCAAGCTGAGTATTGAATGTTCAAGCTCTATTTATTTAATTTTATTTCGAATAGGAACCGAGCTCGAGTTTATTACCGAACTAGAAAATTTGTTCAAGCTTGACCTATTTATTTCTCGAACAAACTCGAGCTTGTTTATGAGCTGTTCAATTAATTTATTCATTCCTTATATAAAAGTAAATATTATGTTTGTTTATTTTTGCTTAAATCCATATTAAGTATTAGTTAATTAATTATTTTTAAGATTTTATCATTTTAGTTAATTAAATAAATTAACTTGAATCTTAAATAATCCAATATATATGGAGTTTATATGTATGTTTTATAGTATGTATATATAAATTCATTATACACCTGCGCGTGAGCGTAGACACACATATTTATACTTGCACACAAACACACTCATGTACAACAAAATAATAACAATAATTCAAGCTCTATCTATTATATTAGGAAGAGAATTCATCTTTACTTAAGATGTTCTAATTATGAAATTAAAACAATACTATAAAAGATAATAAAAATAAAGTTATACGAGTATATCTCATTCAATAATCGAACTTAATTTTGTGTTCGCGGTCGACTCGTTTATTAAACGTACCGAGTCGAGTTTATACAAGAGGGATGTTGAACATACTTGTTCATTTAGAGCCCTAAGTGGAGGGAATCATGTGCTATGCTACTGTTGGCTTGGTTGGGTTCAGCCATTGAGATGAGTTGAAAAGCCTACTTAAGTTTGGACTAGTTGCCTTCTAGAATAGGCCTCTTGTCCAGCCCAATGAGTTTGATCCGAGTTCATCAATGTCATATGAACTTAATTCAAATTTTTTTTTAAAAAAAAAACCTTCATTCAAAATTACAAGAGGAATGAGAGTTACGCAGAAGAAACATGCATAGGAAATATGTAAATAACATTTCCTATGAAAATATAATTGTCGCATAATTAATTACTTAAAAAGCTAAGTTCTTCCAAAGTGCCCATGCGGCATGCGGCCATACCAGGAAGATTAATCTGCTAGCTTTGCTAACTAATTAATTAGGATAGTTAATTGGGAAATTAATTAAAAAAAATTAAACTACTAAAGAACTAAAAACGTCTCTTTTACAATGTAATGAAGAAAAGAATCTGACGGGTTAGGCTTGTGGCCTCTAGGGAATATTACCCCTTGAGGTCCCAAGTTCGACTCCATCCAGGTGCAAACAACCTCATGGGGCCAGCCATCCCAGTTGTGTGGGGGGGGGGGGGTCTTTGGGCCTCTGACCATCTGCTGGTGTCTCAATGCTCAATGCCTGGTATGGCGTCGGACATTGAGCCGAGGATTAGTCCTTGGGCCCTGGCAGGCAGTAAATGCGCTTGGAAGGTTCGACTACCACCTTGGTGGGCCAGTCGTTCAGTGAACGAGGTACACTGTTGCTATAGGGTCTGGGGGATACCTCGTATCAAAAAAAAAAAAAAAAAAAAAAAAAAAAAAAAAATCTGACGGGTTAGAAGTCAGCTTGCTAACTACTTTTTTTTTTTTGTAAGTGAAGCTTTGCTAACTACTAATTAGGATAGTTACGTGGGCACTAATTAAATATAAGACATATCTACTAAAGAAGTTAAAAAGGGGTCTCTTTTGCCATATGGTGAATAAAATAATGTTTGAGGGGGTTCGGTTGGAGAAGTTTGTAATCAAATAGAAAAATGAAAGAGGAGGATGAAGAAATAAAGAAAATTTGAGACAAATGATTCACTGATAATTCGGTTTTAGATACCTACATCTACTACTAAAAAAGAATCCGATAGTATTACATTGCACTCTTATTAATTAATCTGTATATAAAGTTCTATTTATAAAGTTTGCGAATTCTCATATATCACAAATGATATATTTTTATTCTTATTGCATACTCTAACACCAATAAAGTGACTTTTATTATTCTATTTTTGTTTCCAAAGCTGTATGTATGGGTTGGGTAAGGTGGGATCATCTTTGCCAAATTGCCATGCATGCCCCTTTAATCTTCTTAATATTTTTTTTGTTCTATTCAAAGTGGGGAAAGGGAAAAGGGAATTATGACAAAAATCAACAAAATATGAATAGGCAACCCAAACAACAACTCTGATACCACCAAGAAACGGTGCGACAACCTATTTACAAATGAACCATATAGGAAATGGGTTAAATAAATGACCCGACCTATAAAGAGAAACAAAGCGGCCGCCAAGGGTTGCAATAAGAGCGCGCCAACTTAAGAGGCTTCGGAAGAGGACCTTCCGGAATCCTTGCACGCAGGTAGAACTACCAACACACCAGCACCAGAAAACAATGGATCCGAGAAGCCGACGAGCAGCCAACCCACAACGAACATGGTCTCCACCAACAAGTAAAGCAACGAATAAACAGGGAGACAAATGCCCAGACAGAAAAACAACAAAAGCAATAAACAAAAGAAAAAACCAAGGAACATAGGGAAAAAAACAAAAAAGAAACTACAAAACCCAAATAGCAGTAGCTCTGACGATGGAAAGGCTGCGGGCGGAGGATGGACGGCAGAAGGCACTGAGAGGCGCCTGAGGATGGACGGCAGTAGCTCTGACCGTGGCAATTTATAATCAATATAATAATGTCGTTTTTTACATTAAAAATGTTTCAAGTTATTACAACTTTTATTATAATTTTCTTAAAAACTAATGTAACTTACAGTTCATAATTAAATTGAAAGCTTTACTATTAATTAATTAAGTTGAAGAGTCAATTTTTTTACTTAATTATTATATTAATTATAAATTGGCACGGTCAGTTTTTATCATGCACTTTTTAACAACACTTTTTTTATCATGCACGTTATATATATATGGCAGATGACTCCAGATCCTAGCTATGTTCCACTAACTCCTTTGAAAATTCATTTGGCCACAAACGAGAGGATCGGTTATGCCCATAATAAAAATATATGAGCATGGACCGCATGGTAGTCTTATCATCTTATCATCTTCCCAAGTAAAAAGATCACCAGATGTTCTGGCCTCCACATGGGACAAAAATGTACATAAATGGTAGCAACCGGCCGTTAAAGCCTTTGGGAAGGCCATTGACCAGCCTTCCCTCAGATTACTCTCCCCAGGTAAAAACCTCACAAGCAAGTGTCAAGTCTATCTGGTGAAGATCAAGAACAATATTATTTGACTCCAAAAGTCCAAAGGACTCACCAGTCAGCACATGATCACCAGTTTTTCTAGGAATTGGTCTCACAACAAATTAACCAATGATGATTTTTTTTTTTTTAATTGCATTCAAATCCGTGTAATACTGAAGTGCATGTTTCATGGGTTGCAAAAAGCTTTATCATCAAAGGATGTTCAAACCTAAAATATAATATTCTCTTTTCATCCACCATTCCCTATCTATCTCTACAGTACGTCAATTCCGTTTTCTTTGACCGTTTTGGAATCACTTTCATTTTGTTACGGGGTATAATTTGCCACCCTCTGATTATTGGGATGATTTGGCCACTTTCAAAATAGCCCAAGGGTTAGCAAACTATTCTTTTGCTGATATGGGGTGGTTCACCCCGGCCACTTTCAAAGTAGCTTAAGGGTTAGCCGACCATCCCTTTAGCCAATTCGGGGGTGGCGAACCACCCATTTTAGTCGTTGAAATGGTTTGTCATTTTCTTTGATTACTGATGTGGTTTGACCCCTCCAAAATAGTCTAAAGAGTCCGCAATCACCCCTTTGTTTATAAAAAAAATGCAAGAGCAACTTTTGATGATGGCATACCGGTAGTAGTGGTGTAATAGTGTGGCCATAGCCATAAACTACATTGTCATGGTAGAGCTAGATAGAGGTCTGTGAGGGAAAATAGAGAAACTTTTAATTTTTAACGCCCTTTAATGACGTGACAAATTTTGAACTTTTCATTTAAAATGAATTACCCAAATCTGAATATTAAGAGATATGATTTGTTGCTACCTCAATACACAATTCTTGATCACCTTAATTGCTCATGTGTCAATGTGGTCCCTATCTAACTTTAGGATTTTTTATTTTTTTTTAAAAGTAAAAGTTGCCACGTGGGCAAAGGTCAGGTGATCAAAAGTTATCTTTTGAGGGACAATGTATTATATCTTCAATCTCAATCCTAATGAATTTTACCTTTATAGGTCATAATTAACAACACATTATTTGTAACACCCATATATACCTTAAACCATAGATTAAAAAAATAGGGTAATTACATTTTTCGCTCCTTGAACTATCAATCATTGTCAATAGAGATATGATACATTGCCACCACAAGACACAACTCCTGACCATCTTTGCCTACGTTGCAACTTTTACTTTTATTTTTTATTTTTGAAAAAAAATCCTAAAGCAAGCTAGGGGACTGCCTTGTCACATGGATAAAGTGGTCAATAATTATGTCTTGAGGTGACAAAAGATCATTTCTCTTGTCAATATTCCACCATGAACTGACATCATCATCAAAAGAAAGTATTGAATTTCTATTTACATACCAAAACCTCACTTCCATCGATCAACTTCGATAACGAAGGTTCATTCGTGAGTTAAGGGCAACGTACAATTATTAATTTGACTAATTTGACTTCAAAAAACATGTTACTTTCAACACTATCCTAGTTTTGTGTGAATTATCATTTCAAATGCATTTTGTAATATGTATTTCAGAAAAATAAATATTATATATGAATTTAAAATTTTAAGTTGAATACGTACTCCCTTCAAACATCTATAATATTTAATCATTTAAACCAAACATTTTCACATTTACTAAAGTTTTAATTTGATAATATTTTCTTAACATGCATTTAATTAATTACTCATATACATTTTAGGGATAATTGCACCGTTGGTCCCTGTGGTATACCATAATTATTTTTCACTCCCTATGGTTTAAAAAGTTCACTGGAGGTCCTCGTGATATGCAATAATTACAAATCGATCCCTGACGTCAAATTCTGTTAAAATTTTTAACAGATTCCGTCAAATGCCACATCAGCGTCACGTGTCGCCAATAAGATGGCGACACGTGTCTATCGTAATAAAAAAATATAAATTTATTAAAAAATAAATAAAAATACTTATTTTTTATAAAAAAAATTCAAAAAAAAAAAACAAAAAAAAAAAAAGCTAAAGGGGTGGCCCAGCCACCCCTTTGGGGGTGGCCTGGCCGCCCCCAGCCACTGGGGGTGGCCGCGCGCCACCCCCAGTGGCTGCAGGGGTGGCGCGCGACCACCCCCAAGGCCCAGGGGGTGGCGCGCGGCCACCCCCTTTCCCATTTTTGTTTTTTCTTTTTCTTTTTTTTTTTTTAAAAAATAAGTATTTTTTATTTATTTTTAATAAATTTATATTATTTTATTAAAATTAGACATGTCAGCGCCACGTGTCACCAATAAGATGACGACACGTGGCGCTGACGTGACATTTGACGGAATCTGTTAAAAATTTTAACAGAATTTGACGCCAGGGATCGATTTGTAATTATTGCATATCACGAGGACCTCCCATGAACTTTTTAAACCATAGGAAGTGAAAAATAATTAGGGAAAATTGCACCATTGGTCCCTGTGGTATGCCATAATTATTTTTTACTCCCTGTGGTTGAAAAAATTACTGGGAGATCCTTGTGGTAAACAATAATTACAAATCGATCCCTGGCGTCAAATTCTGTTAAATTTTTTAACAGATTCCGTCAAATGCCACGTCAGCGACACGTGTCACTGCCTTATGGCGACACGTGTCCATCTTAATAAAAAAATAAAAATTTATTAAAAAATAAATAAAAATACTTATTTTAAAAAAAAAAAAAAAAAAAAAAAAAAAAAAAAACTGAACGGGTTGGCCACCCATTTGGGGTGGCCTGGCCGCCCCCAGCCACCCCCAGACAAGTCCGGGGTGGCGCGCGGCCACCCCCAGGCCACTGGGGTGGCTGCGCGCCACCCCCGGATCTTCCAAGGGTGGCCTTCGGGCCACCCCCTGTGGCTTGGGGGTGGCCGCGCGCCACCCCCGGCCACTGGGGTGGCCGCGCGCCACCCCCTGCGGCCTCTGGGGTGGCGCGCGGCCACCCCAGTGGCTGGGGGCGGCCAGGCCACCCCCAAATGGGTGGCCAAGCCACCCATACAGTTTTTTTTTTTTGATTTTTTTTTTTTTTTTTAAAAAAAGTATTTTTATTTATTTTTTAATAAATTTATATTTTTTTATTAAGATGGACACGTGTCGCCATAAGATGGCGACACGTGTCGCTGACGTGGCATTTTGACAGAATCTATTAAAAAATTTAACAGAATTTGACGCCAGGGATCGATTTGTAATTATTGTTTACCACAAGGATCTCCCAGTAATTTTTTCAACCACAGGGAGTAAAAAATAATTATGGCATACCACAGGGACCAACGGTGCAATTTTCCCAAATAATTATGGTATACCACAGGGACCAACGGTGCAATTATCCCTACATTTTATAATACTTTACGCCTCTACGAGAAAATGTTGACAAACCTAACCTTATCGGGCGGGGCCTTATATGATCTCCCACTTATAATTGCAAGTGGTATGCGAAAGACGTAATCAAACAAAATTTAATCTGAGCCATCCATCACTACCTAATTAATATCATTTTTGTAATGCCCACTTAGATTTGGAAATTGGAATACTAAAAATAATTTACACTAGACCCCACCCAATATCACCATCCCCTATCATCCCTCCCTTCCTCATACAACGCAAAAAAAAAAGTGAACCCAAAACCCACACCAAAATGGGCAAAGCTCCAAAAACATGGAGTCATGGATCACCGTCTAGCTTTCTTTATCCTGCGCTTTGGCATATTAAAAATGTATTTTTAAATAAAATTATTGAAAGTGTATTGATGGTGATGGAATATAAATTGAAATTTATTTATTTTTGTCCACTTAAGCTTTTATACTAATAAAAAATTTAGGCTATGTTTGTTTCGGTGTACGTAAAATATTTTATGCAAAATGTTTTTCATAATTTTTTGTGTTTGGTGCGACCAAAAATAATAGTCAAGCTGAAAATATTTTTTGTTTGACTAAAAAAGCTTCTTTTTAGTTTGGAAAATGATTTCTATTTTTTAAATTTCGTAAATCATTTTTCGAGTTTGAGTTTCTCATTTTCAAACCGTCGGATCACCGTTGCACCACCACGAAGCCAACACCGGACCACCATCGAGCCATCCCTAGATCACCACCAAGCCATTCTCGGTCCACCGTCGAACCACCACAAGGCCACCTTCGGCCACCGACGAGCCTCCGCTACACCATTGCCTGACTCAAATTATTAGTTTTTTTTTAATTATTTTATATTAATATTTTTATGTTGTGAATAGAAATTAATTTTTATGGGTTAATATGATTGAATAAAAATAGAAAAAATATTTTTCATATTCCATATGCGCTAAACACTAAAAAATATTTTTAATGAAAAACATTTTCCAACGAATAATATTTTATCTCGAAACATACATAGTCTTGAGATAATATCATAACAAAATTTTGAATTCAAATATTAATTCAATTATTTATTTTTTATTCTAATTAAATATTTCACATATCGAATTATACTTATTTAAAAAAAAAAATTGAACCTAATCATAAAAAGAAAGTGTTAAAATATATATAAATTGAATCATTATATTCATCCCCTCCTGTTAACGTTTTGCGAAACCAAACGGATGCTTAAATAGTTTAATGGTGCACACGTCATCATATAGGATGTGACGAACTTTCTCATAATAAGGAACTTTATTTGAATTGAAGAATTGGTGGGTAGCGTCTAGCGTGCGTGATCAGAAGAGTTGAGGTTGGGGATGTGAGAGAGAGAGAGAGAGAGAGAGATGGCTCGGGGCGGGCATGTGGTGCCGGTGGACCAGGGTTCGGTGGTGTTGGGGTCCTTGGGGAAGAAGAAGAGCCTGACGGTGGCTCGGAGCTGGATGCTGATGGACGGCGCAGGCGAAGGGACGGTGCTGGACGTGGACAAGTACGCCATCATGCACCGCGTTCACATCCACGCACGCGACCTCCGCATTCTCGACCCCTTGTTGTCCTACCCATCTGCCATTCTCGGCCGTGACAAGGCCATTGTTCTCAACTTGGAGGTCTTTCCTCTATCTTCTGACTTTATTTCTTTTCGTTTTGGTTTTGACTTTTTGACATTCTACGCTTTCTGATGTTTGAGACTGATGTTTTGAATTCTTGGGTGTTCAGCATATCAAGGCAATTATCACTGCTGAAGAGGTTAATCTCTCTCTCGTTCTCTTTCTTAAAATATTAATAGAGTCCTGTAGTCTGTAGACTCGAATAACGGTTTCATGGTGTGAGGTGTATTCTCGTGTGTGTAAAAGAATTTAAACTCTTTTTTCAAGTTAATTAATTTCATTTTGCCGCTAATAATAGCTTCGGTGATTAACTAAAATAAAGAGTAATTAATCAATTGGAGGAGAGTAGAATGATGCATACGAAGTATGTGAGTTTATGTCTAATGGACGACTAATATGTCGGGTTTTTGTGAAACAAGCCTGCTATTGACTCAAGCTGGATGGGTTGAAAGAGTGAAAATTTAATCATTTAATTATTATTATAACACTTTTTCTCGCAACTGTGGGATTCTGATTGTCATATGTGTTGTGGAATAGGTGTTGCTCCGGGATCCGATGGATGAAAATGTTATCCCTGTTGTTGAGGAACTTCAAAGGCGATTGCCTCCTGTAAATGCCATTTGCCAAGGTCAAAGCGAAGGGAGAGAGTATCCAGGAGGGCAAAATGACGTTGAGGCAGGAGAAGAAGATGATGGTATGCGATTTGGGACTGTATTTGATTAGTGATGATTTTAAAAAACAAAATCTAAATTTTGATTAGTGAAGATTTGGGACTGTATTTGGAAATTTCTTTTATTATTTGTCCGGTTTATTTTCTTATCATTTTCTCAGTCCTGGATTTATTTCTTAACATCTGAATGATATACATTATGAAATGTAGTCTCTCCATTTGAATTCCGGGCCCTGGAGGTAGCTTTGGAAGCTATTTGTAGTTTCCTTGCTGCACGTACAATGGAATTGGAGACTGCCGCTTATCCTGCATTAGATGAGCTCACCTCTAAGGTGACTACTTCAGTTTCCTCTTGTTTTTTTTATTTGCCTTTCATGTGCCAAAGTAATTCTTTGCAGATCCTTTTAATATCACAAGGCTATTTACTGCTCTCATTTCATCAATCATAACTTCCACAGTGTTAGGCTATGTGGAGTCTGGTTTGTTGTGTGACCTGATTTGATGTTGAAAGCTCTACAGTTTAAAAGGGTTTAATTTTTTTTTTTTTTTTTTTTTTTTAGGCTTAGTCCATGGAGCGGAGGCAAGGAGGTTGTATTTATATGGGTTTATTTTTGGAATTTTTTTTTACCCGTTTTGGTGTTTTGGCTTGGTAGAGGGTCGTATTTATAGTCGCTTATAACTTTTGAGTATAGTGGGATTGACGTCTCCTTGTATTGTTTCTTTTTAAGAAATAGTGAAACATTGCTGCAACTCGGTGAACGTAGCCTTTAGTAGTGAATCACATAAATCTGTGTGTTTGTGATTGCTTGTTTTTTATTTGCTTCCTTCTTATTTTTCACTTCTCATTGGTTCTGAGAAATAGATTTATTTCCTAACACATAGAAGAGAAACACGAGAGTTATCTTTGCCTTTTTGCTATTCTCATTCCCTAGAAGACAGAATTCATTTTGCTGTTAAATTTGAAATTTTTGGGCTTTGCTCTGTTTTTTTGTAGTTTCTCTCTGTTTTTCATAAGTTTGGCTTCTGCATATGCTAAATCTATCTCTCTTACTTATAAGGGAAACTTCTTTTGTGCCCCATCTCTTATATAGAAGAGATCACATCATTATTTTCCCCATTGAGTTGGGACTTTGGTATCTTCATCACTGTTTCCTGCTTAATTTCCATGCTTGTGAATTGTGTTGCTCATTGGCTTCTTGGCTTATTCCTTCCCTGTAACTTTTTGTGAGTTATTATACTCTACAGATTAGTAGCCGTAACTTGGACAGGGTTCGTAAATTAAAGAGTGCAATGACGAGGTTGACTGCTCGGGTTCAAAAGGTAAGGAATTTTTTTGTTATGTGAGATAATTGTACATATGCTTACCAAAAAAGAAAATTTGTATTATCAAAGCCTTTCTTTTTAGTGATTTTATTTTATTAAAAAATTGTATACCAGGCAATGAATCTTTTATGTAAGAAACATTGTTAATGTTTCTTTTTTAAGTTGAAACGTAGTTTTTATTCTCTGGTTTTCTGTACTTGTTGAAAAAGAAATATCTGTTTTTAAATGTCTACTAGTTAGTATTTGCACATAGAATTCTGTTTGAACAAATTAATGTCCAACATATAGGCATTAATAGTATTTATGCAAATAAAGTTAAAATACATATTTTGGAATTATATAATAATCATTTACCAGTCATGGAGGATTTTGACCCTAGAAATTTTTTATTGATGCTAAACCCAGTGAGCCAACTTGTATTTATTTTTCATTGGTTTGCATCTGTATCAGTATTTAACAATTATACGTCTGAGAGATCTGAAAAATCTGAAGCTTAAGAAGCAGAGAGAAGTTGCTCTTTTACCATATTACATAGCAGAAGGATCTGTAATTAGTATTTTCTAGTTTTGACTAGCTTTGTTAATTAAGCTATAAAAGCTATGGCTTTGGACTGTTTGCATAACTGGCCATATAGGGGCTGGCAAAGACAGGAATTGATAGGATCAGAAAAATTCATAGCAGAAAATCCATTTTCTTCAATTTATGCACCATCTAAGCTAGTAGATTCTTTCCATTAAATATTTTTAGGAAAATGAAAACAAATAAAGCAATCTAGTTCTGATCATTAAAACAATCTCGAAACATTGACAGATAATACAGAAGAGTTGTTACACATCCATTTCTTGCCCATCTCTTTTGCAAATCCACTATTAAATTTATGGAACCACGTGTTGGTGGATCTGATAATAACCTGATTGACTAGGTTACAACGAAAGAGAATATGTGTCTTATTTCCCTTTGCTTTCCTCATAATAGGCAACGAGTTATCTACTGCTCATCACTAATTTCAGGTTAGAGATGAACTTGAACAACTACTTGATGATGACGATGATATGGCTGACCTTTACTTGTCAAGAAAGTTGACTGGTGCATCTTCACCAGTTAGTGGCTCAGGTGCTGCCAATTGGCTTCCGGCCTCCCCTACCATAGGCTCAAAGATATCCAAAGCAAGTAGAGCAAGTGTGGCTACATTTCGTGGAGATGAGAATGATGTTGAGGAGCTTGAAATGATACTGGAGGTTATAATCTTATTAATTTCTCATTTTTCATGCTCTATTTGAAATGAAGTGTCAATTGGGCAGTCATATGTTATGCAGGCTTACTTTATGCAAATTGATGGCACGTTGAACAAATTAACCACGGTATGTGCTATTTCGGATGTATTTTTTTGCAATTCAATTATTTATGTTAACTTAAAATCTGCTCCTGCTATGTGTTTGGTTTCAAAAAAGTAGCTAAATCTTTTGAAGTTCCATAAGATGTATTTCACATACTTCTCTAATTGTTTATGTTAACTTCTGTAGCTGCGAGAATATATTGATGATACGGAAGATTACATCAATATTCAGGTAACACACTAAATAACTTTAAATTGTTTTTCCAGACCATTGGCCTTCTATTAATGTTATCTGATCTAAGTAAAATCTTTGTGCATTCTGCAGCTTGACAATCATCGAAATCAGCTGATTCAGGTGCTTCGATCTTCCTTGTGTTTTGTATCACTTAATATCAATGTTCTCTTTTCTTTTCTTTTTGTTTTCTGGGTGATATTGCTAAGTACAGGAACATTTGCATTATTTTCTTACATTTGAATTATCTTCTGCTGCTTAATGGCTGCAGTTGGAGCTCTTTCTAAGTGCTGGAACAGTTTGTTTATCCTTGTTTTCTTTGGTGGCTGGAATATTTGGCGTGAATATCCCTTATACTTGGAATAATGACCATGGCTACATGTTTAAATGGGTATGCATGCAAGCCATTTCTGCTGGTAAATTTGGCTTTAGGTTTCTGGACGAAATTCTACCAAAATATTCACTGATCTTTCCCATTTGGGTTGGCAGGTGGTCATTGTCACCGGATTATGTTCTTCTTTTGTCTTTCTACTAATTGTTTTATATGCTCGACACAAGGGATTGGTTGGGTCTTGAATCCATACTCATACATGAAGTATTCCTGCTACAAAGGAGTTTCAAGCTTCAAGTATATTCCTCTCTCTCTCTCAGTGAATTATCAAGTCTGATTCGTTGGTTTTAGCCATCAACTCATGCAAGTGTAAAAACAGACAGACACAGGATGATGGTGTAGTCTTTTCACTTTTAATTCACAATTCTGAACAGATACATAATATTTGGTGGAAATTTTGAATGTATAATATTTAGATGATGTACTTGTAATCGATGACCATTTTACTGTGATCAATAAATTGGTTATTTGGATTTTGTTTTGTTCTCTATTCCTACACTCAACCTTCTTTCCCTAATGTTACAACAACTGTTAATCAGAGGATGAGAGAGAGAGATCAGTATATTGGGATTTGGGTCCCCTATAATTAGAGGTTATATTCTTTCTAAATTCATGAGGAAATATTGTCACCATGCATTTATATTTTGTTTGAAAAAGGGAAAAGACTTTTTGGCGTATAGGAGGATGATACTGTTCCGTTTGTTTCGACGTAAATGATTTTTGAAAAATATTTTTTTGTATATTCAGGTGTTTGGTGCGGCGAAAAATAATAGTTAACCGAAAGCATTTTCGGTTTAAACGAAAAAGCTTATTTAATTTCCGTAAAATGGTTTCTCTTTTTTAAAATCGTAAACAATTTTTCGAGTTTATACATCTTATTCTCAAATTGCTAGACCATCTCCGGAACTCAAATTTTTAGGTTTTTTTTTTTTTTTTGAAAAAATTATTTTATATTATTATTTTTTATGTTGTGAATAAAAAATTAGTTTTTATAAATTAATATAATTAAATAAAAATATAAAAATATTTGTAATTTTTCATACTGATCACCATAAACAATGTCATTGGTCGGTCAGGGGCCTGCCATTTGGAAGAACACCCTTGTTGTATAAGCGTCTTTCCATTGTTACTTATGTCCAGTTTAACCATTAACCTTTGTCGTTTAGCTGAGACTCTTTTAACTCTTGTGTCGTTGTCAACAGATGAGGGAGAGTCGCAGATTATTAACCTAATATTGCCGTTTGAAACAAAATAAATTGACAAAATCGAGATGCAAAAATATCATAAGTTTGGTAAACTAGCTTTGGGATTTACTGGAATTAAGTTTTCCCTATATCAATTGGTTACATAAAATCAAAAAAGAAAAAGAAGAACATTTTGATTTCATGCTTCTGTCTTGATTGAAGATTCCTTGTAGTTCTACAGTCTATTCTGACATTGGAATGGAAACTTCAAATGGCGGGCATATAGCAATTAAATATGAGCATATTTTCAGAAGGTCGAATTGACGGGAAAAATTACCGGAGTGATGCTGGCCGGAAGGAAACCCTGATGATTTGTAAAAGAGAAAACTGAACAAAAATTTTTAAAAAAGAGTATATTTTTGCATACCTTGATGAAGTGTGCCCTATTTTTATAGAAAATTTCATGGGGATGGTCCTTGGGAAAGTAAAGTGGCAGGATATAGGCCTCATGGGAGGTGTCCCTCGGCTAGTGGAACGGTCGAGGGTAAAAACCGCCCTCAAATGATGGTTCGAGAGTAAACAAGCCCGTTGTTCATTTTTCATTAAAGACGTTGCTTGAGTAGGTTTAGAGTAAATGTGCGTTTAAGATTGTGATTTCGTAGATAATAAGTACGATTTTAAACCAAATCCCAGAAATTAAATCGTTTGCAAACTGCATTTTTAAAAATTACGATTTAAAAATACAGAAAATCTGTTTTTTCAAATCGCAGGTAAAATAGAACTTTTTTGAAAACGTAGAATTTTAAAGGCTAATTTTCGATTTTAAAAGCTAAACTCCGATTTTGCTAAACGCTTTACTGTGTTTTTAAAAATCGTCGTTATTTTAAGTCACACTTTTTAAAATCGAAAATCCAAACGGAACTTAATTATTTAGTTTATTACCTATCCATGAATTTTTATCTTTATCTTTGTTAGGATATATTAGAATATTTATAAAATATTTTTTAATTAGGCTTGATTATATTTTTCCTTCATGTTAGAATATTTTATATTCTTGTAATTACAAAAGCGCAAGATTGAATCCAGAATCTCTATGGAAAGCCCCGCAATTTCGTTATTTTGTTGTGTCCCCCTCTTTTTCCTTCGTTACACAACAAAATTCCATATGTGAAACTCGATGCATTTCGTGTGAGTCGGATGTAGACCGTTCATGAAGTGCCACGTCACGGTCGAGATTCACAAAGTGCGCACGCAAACTGCAACGATAATCTGTACGTACTACGTACATACAGCCTGCAAAACCCACACAAATACATCTCCCAAGTCAAACAACATCAGAGCCGTCCATGCAGTCATCATTCAAGGAGTGGGCTCCACGTACTCTGTCCAAGTTCTTTTTTGATTTTTCTGGAGACCGATCCACACCCCACTTGGCACAATCTGAGAGCTTTGACTTTCCTAAAATTCCTATACCCAAACTGCCAAAACCAAAACTAAAACTGAAACACACCGTTCACGTGACCACCACGTGACTTCGCTAACGTGCGCCGGCTACCAAAACAAGAAAAGCACATAGACTTGTGGGCAGAGGGTGCGCCGGTTAACACCAAAACCGTGACCAGCGCACGCTATCTCATCCCCTTCGCATAGGCCTCTCGCTCTCGAGCACAAAGAAAACTAGTTATAAAGCTTTCATGGTGCGAGTGTTTCTACTGTTGAGCCTCGAACAGATCATCAACCGTTTTGCCATTGTCCAAATCGAACAAGACCCACGTTGAATACTCCAAAATCCCACACTTCGTCTCTTTTTTTTCCTCGCCCACCAAACGGAAACGGAGCCAATAGAAGAAAATTTTCCAACCCCAACAATTACTATCAATGTGTACGTGTGGACGAGTTTCTTCGTGATTGCCGTGGTTTCTCGTCCACAACGACGGAAAAGCTCATGATTTGTAGCGTATTGATGACATGCACCATGTGGGTACGTCAGTAAGGAGGCGCTTGTGTTTGTTTTGTGTGGGCGTGTCAGTGTAAGGTCGAGGAGGAAGAAGAAGGTAACGATGATGGCAAGCCAGATTGTGAAAGTAAAGAGGGATAAACTCGCCGCATGCATGGCATGTCCTTTATGCAATAAGCTCTTCAGAGATGCTACCACAATATCTGAGTGCCTCCACACCTGTCAGTGCTTCTCTCTCTGTTCTTCCAATTTCTGAGTTTTTTTATTTTTATTTTTTATTTGATTTCATATGGTTTAATCGTTCCTTTCATCTGGGTTATTTGTGGTTTACGTTCTATTCGTAACTTTTTCTTGTTTGACTTGGGTATTCCTCGATCAATTTGCAATCTTGTCGTAATGCTCATCATGTTAGTGATCGTACTTGGCGTTTTCTTCTTATATGCGAGTAATGGTAGAACTTGAGTTTTGAGATATGATAATTTGTAGGCTAAACAATTAAGAGGTAATGTTTAATATTATGATGCATATGATGTGGCAAGCCATCAATGGTCCCATTGTATATTTTAATATAAAAATAATCTTATTTGTGACATACTTATAAAGTTTATAATTGGTTTCATTCAAATACTAGCGTTCTTTATTTTTTTTGCGGCAGTGAAACTAAAACTTAGAAATTTTGTCGAGATTTCTCATAAAATAAATTTTTCTAGTTATTTCATGTGACAATGCATGACTGGGTGAATCTATGGTTTATACCTTGGATAGTCTTACAATAGCTAGGATGCATACAATTTGCTTAAGGATGGCAATACGTACATATATACTGCATGTTGAATTGTATCAATATATGTGTTTTGATACATCAATCGAGCTAAGGTCGAGACATCAATCGAGGCCCTCAGAAATTAGTGCTAAACATCACGATGCATTCTTGGTTGATCGAGAATTGAACCTCGGTCGAACAAGAATCTCCTGTTCAGTTTTCTTCAGGAATTTGTTTGCCTCTCGGTCTACATTAGAAGAGCATACTTGTTAATTTCCCTGAATTATTGGGAATGATATAGTGTCTTAAATTGTATCTTAGTGGTATACGAGTTTCTTTTTGTTTTGGTTCTTTTGTTTTTCAACATTCCATTACCGTATGGTTCATGCAATGCCCTCTAATAATGCAATTTGCATTGACTCCAGTTTTTGTTTTTGCTGATAAGGCTTGCTGGTTAGATACGTGACTTGGACTCTCTCTCTCAATTGATAAGTTAAAAATAATTTCCTTTGTCCACCTAATCTCTTGTTTCCTTTCAGTATAACGTACATTGAAACTTGGCTGAACTGCTTATTAAATATCTATTGTCAAACAATATCTGATGCATGTTATGTATAAATTTGAAAACAGTTTGCCGGAAGTGCATATATGAAAAGATAACAGATGAGGAATTGAATCACTGTCCAGTGTGCAATATAGATTTAGGTTGTGCTCCACTGGAGAAACTAAGGTATTTCATCATTATTACTCCTACGAATTTGGGAAATTTACAAATGGGCAATTTGCTTTATGAATATAGTTAACTCTGTTCCTTGCCAAAGTGATAAATTTTTAATTCTTCCATCATATTATACATGTGATTCACATATTGCTTAACCGATAGAGAGGAACTGCGATTTAAATTTAATTAGTAGCAGCTATTGTCATATTTGACAGTGCGTGCACTGTATAATTGTTGAGATAACAAACTGATGTTCCTGGAAATGAAAGTTTCAATTTAAAGCTTGGTTCTGAAGAGAGAGCAAAATGATGACTGTCTATTTCAGCACCTCTCTTTTTATTTTTAATATTTATTAACTCATTAGTGTCTAAAAGATGTGATGGATCATATGCTCAATGATCAAATTGTTGTTTAACAAAAGAATATTGCAAAGATATATTTTGGTTAAGTTGCAGCACAAATGCGTGGTTCTTGTTTCCCCACCTGCTAAAACTTATATTAAAATCAGGTCAACCTTAATCTTGACCCTCATTACATTTCTTTCGACCAATATAAGAGGAAAAAAGAAACTGAACTCACATACTTTGTTGAAATTTATCCTCTTGGTTAAAGGAACTATTGGCCAGCTTAGAAAAATGCATTACTTAGAGTTAATATGGTCCTTCGTTTTGTTTCTTTGTTAGCCAAGCCAAAAGAATTATAGACTGTATTTGCGGAGTCAAAAAAAATTAAGCATTTTGATTTGATGGCACACCAGCTTGTGAATGATATGGTTGCTTGTTTGTTATATGTTTCTGTGTGGAGGGTATAATAAATTCTGCAGGGGAAGTGGTTTGGTCTTTGTATTCAAAATGACATATTAATGTTGTGGGGATCATGTTTTTGTAGAATGGAAAAATTAGTCACTTTGGTAACCCTGCAGGCTATTCAATTGTTCATAAACTAGTTTAATAAGGAAACTTTGTATAAAAGTAATTTCATTTGCAGAATTGTTGGAACTATTTCAGTTATCTTTGGCTTTTATGAACCAGTAGTCCCATTTTGATGATCTTAAAATTTTTTTTTCTTTGTATGTGAATATTGCATGATATTACCAACTTCTTAGGGGCTTTTTGTGATGCATTCTTTCTCAACTTTCATAATACAATCATAGTACAGCACAAATCATAGATGTTAATAATTCAAATCTTGATAGTCAGGAAGCTGAAGAAACCCCCCGCGCACCTCCCTGGATCATGCATGGGTACAGAATGCAGCCGATTCTATGCTTGAGCCTGTCCTTCAGTTACTTGACTAACTGTGTCACATTTAGAAGCCATTTTCATAAAGTCTAACTCATTAACATGAAAGATATATACAAAAACAATTAAAAAATATATTCATGAATTTGACAGGAGAAATGGTTTGTGTTTGTTTTAATTAGTTGCTTTAACCTTTTGCTGATCTGCAGGGCAGATCACAATGTGCAAGATTTAAAAGCTAAACTCTTCCCTACTGGAAGAAAAAAGATTAAGTCACCTGAAGCTGTGCCCTCAGTTCCATTGCCAGGAAAAAGGAAGGAGAGATCTCTCTCTTCATTGGGGGTCAGCGCAACAAGACTAAGTGCCCCTCCTGGTCTGATTGGAAAAAGAATAAAATCTGCTGCAAGAAAGTTTCTTGTTCTACAAGAATCTACTCTTTTTGTTGATGACCCTTTTAACAGAGAGGAAGATGATAAGGAAGTGGAAGATTGCGTGGCAAGTTTAAGCTCACCTTATTTAAAATTGCACAAAAGAAAAAAAAATTATTTGATTTGAGCTTAAACAAATTTAATCTTCTTTCTTTCTATGTACTTTGTTTTAAAAAAATAAAAAGCTGATAATTTGGTTATCTGCATTTTATTTATAACAGATTCCTTTCGAATTATCTTTTTCTGATGCAGAATTCTTCTAATGCTGAGTCATCTAAGCAACACATGAGTAATAAACCGACGGTGGACAACGCTGAACCATGTGAAGGGAAAAATGATTTGTGGAAACCCTTAAATCGCTTGGTGGAAACTGCAAGCAAAACTAATAAGTCTGTTAAGTCCAAAATGCATGGGACAACAATGCTGCCGGATGCCAATGAAGCACGTGTGCCTAAATTTAAAATAAAGGGGCGTGGTAATAAATCAAAAGGCCATGGTCATGAAAATTCCTCAGCTCCTGCATCATCAAGTTCAGTGAAGCCTAAAAAGTTGCAAGCTGTCCGGCAAAGAAGAGCAGCTGTCTCTGATATTCCAGGACAAGCAGCGCTTGATGCAAATAGTAAACGTGACAGAATATTTAGCCCACTTTGGTTCTCATTAGTTGCCTCTGATAAACAGTAAGATTTCGCTTCTTTGGTGCAGTAAAGAATTGATCATTAAAGAGTTTATTCTTTATCTCATATGCTGATTTTTTATTTTTATTTTTTTGATTAATGGTTTCAGGGTAGGAGATGCACCCTTGCCGCAGATATCTTCATGCTATTTGAGGGTTAAGTGAGTTTTTATTAACTCTACTTCCTACAGTATCCTTACATTATTGTTTTGTGAAAGAAAATGTCATGGTTAAAACTGTCTTTCTCTGCATCAAGTTTATTGGTTTTGGTAGAAGTTCCATAGTGGATAAGAGATATTTTGGTATTTATGAAATACTAGTATGTTACTGTTAACTATCTTACACTTAATATGCTCTAGTCCAAGTTATTGACGCATTATTTGGAGCATGGGTTGTTTCTTATCCCATTTTTTTTTTTTTACATTTCTCTACATCCTTTTCAAACAATTTAGATAGACACTATGTTGGTAGTAGAGTGGGTTTTGAAAGAATACTTAGTTCATTCCAAATGAAGCTTTTATTAAGCAATGAGGTGAAACTTACATTGGCAAATGAAAGATTGAATTCATATGAACATTTCTCTACAACAGTTGAAGTCTAAATACTTAGTAGTCTGCAATTTTGTTACCTAGAGTTTGGCCAAGGAATTATCTCAAGTGGTTACACATTAACATCATTTTATACAAACTTTCAGGTCAAGTTTGAGAGAAATTATTTAAATTTATTGTCTAGGTTGAAGAGGTCGAGAGTCGACTACTTTCTAACCACACCTAGATAAAAGAAAAATAACAGAAAACAGGGTTGATCAGCCACATGCTGTCTAGCGGATAATTAAAATATTTTGTCTACATTTTATATATGTATGCTCCACATATATGCAAAAATTTGTATATGTAAAAGAACAGATAATGGGCCCGAAATATACTGTATCATTAACTAGAAAACTGAATTTATGTGATCTACACTTTTGAGTTACAAGATAATTCTGCTGATTTGAATATCATGCTTCCTAGGAAGAGATATTTATACACCTGCTACCCTTCCAATAGGTTCTTTTTCTTTGCCTATTTTTGTTTGTAGAAACCGCGAATTTCGTTATATTCGTTGTTTTTTTTTTCCCTCTTATCAAATTTGAACCAATAAGGTAGCAAACTTCAGTAGCCTGTTTTATTAAGGCTCTAGAGAATATAATGGAATCATCATTTACTGTAAATGGGACAGGCAACATGCCTGAATGTCCCGAGTTGATCATATTAGTACTCATTATTGTTTTCATTCAAGTTCCTCCAACCATTAACAGCTGTGAGACTGTGATTCATATGAGTCTGTCCAACTAATGCAGTATATACAAATGCTTTCTTTGTTTGCTTTTGTTGGCAAATACTCCTGACTTTCAATGATTTGTTCTTCAAATTGTCATAGGGATGGTAGCTTACCTGTTTCACTTATCAAAGAGTATCTTGTGAAAAAACTGGATCTTGCTAGCGAGGCTGAGGTAACTTTGCCCCTCTGTTGGAAAAAAGAAGAAGAGAATTTTCTGTATGGCGTATCTTTTTCTGTACTCGGGTTGTATTATCTTCTCAAAAAGCGGTTTCTCTTTACCGTCACCATACAAAATACGGAGATGGAACTGTGAATGAGAAACTATGGGAATTTGTTGCTGATAAGTGCTGTTAAAAAATCCTTACAGGTGGAGATCTTGTTGCAGGGTCAGCCATTGATTTCTACACAGCAACTTCACGACTTGGTAGACATGTGGTTGCAGACAAAACCAACATCAGAAAGAATACAGACATCTGTCGGTAGCTCAGCCAAGGATTTTGTGATGGTTCTATCATATGGTCGAAGCGCTTAGCGCCCATGAACAGGTTTCAATGATGCTTAAAGTCACCTCTATCTCCACAGTAAATCTCAGTGAAGGCAATCAAGGCAGCATTCCAAACTCAAGCTAACACATTAATGAAAAAGAATAAACCTGACATTTTTTTTTTTTTGCTTTTCCTCCGAATGATCATGATTTTATTTCGGTTGTTCATTGTCATGTTGACTGTGATTTTGTTACGGTTGATAAAGATTTTAAGTATGAAACAGAGCATGAGACTGATCTTGCATATGAGGAGGAAGAGGAACATTATGTGGAAAATGGTGATCCGATTCTAAATTCTGAAGTAAAAGCTATTGAGAATGGGGCTATTCCTGAAGTTTTTGATGTAAAATCTGATTGGAGAGGTCTATTCAATTCTGAGAAATCTATGGGAAAATCTATTGGAAAATTGCCTATGGAATTCTGGACTCAAAAGGGTCTCTTAGTTGAGTAGCCTCTTTATGCTAATGCTATTACAAGTAGTGATAAATATGAACTCAGATTACTAGTGGAGATTGTTGTTCTATTTAAGATGTTTCAGCTAATACTACCAAATACATCTGCAGAGTGTAGCCATAAGTTTTCTTTTTAAAATAATTTGATACTGGGGCATGATCCACCCGTTCAGACTACTTATTATTAATCAATATCTTCAATTTGAAGTTTTAGTGCATTTCTTAGCTAGATAGGTCCTAACAATTTTTTATAAGATTCAAGTTTTGCATATGATTTGTAGGAGTACTCCGGGTGACTCTACTTCTTTGGGAATCTCCCAAGCACTCTTTCATTGGTTGCATTGCTAGAGAGTAGAGAGGACTAACTTAAGATGAACCACTGAAGTTTCAGAAATCTGCTCGATGTGTCATTCACCAAAACAATATCTACTACTGAAAGAGCAATCTCTCTTCCCAACCGAGTTCTTCAAATGCGGACCCACCTTGTTCCCTGAAGACAGCGTGAACATGCATCACCTATTTTATGCAGGCACACATACTCACGTATATCTGACTTATACATGAACAAAATTTGTACTACTTTATACACACATTTGGTCCCAAATACAACCACCATAAAGCGTTTGCCATCTTTCAGTCGATATCCCAAGCCCTATTTTTAATGATTGAGTAATAATTCCAACCAGAAACAGAATTAAGATTGTTCTGACAGTATATGATAGTAGCAGAAACTATGAATTGAATATAAAAAAGAGAATTCAAGAAAAGAGAAAATAACAAATTGAGCAGAAATAAACCCTAATTATTGCCCCAAATAAGTAAACAGAGAAATAACTATGAACGACTTAAAATTTAATTGATACTTCAGAACTTGATTCCAAATAATACAAACATGCCTTTAATTATATATATAGGCAAAGTTTGAGTATTTTCCAAGCAGAATACTTGGAAAAAAAAAAGGAAAGAAATATACAAAATATAACCCTAAACTTGGATACAAAGAAAGATTCTTGTACATAAAGTAAAATATATTATTCTAAAAATATTTTGTATAGCTCTTTCCATTCTTGAGTTGATCTTATTTAAGAAACGAAAATAATAGAAAAACTTCACAAGCACAACATGTGTACTCACACAAGACACATTGAGGTGGGGTTTAGTGTGTGGGTTCCACCGCGATGTACGTGTCTTGTGTGAGTACCCATGTTGTGCACAAGAAGTGCAAAAATCACTTCCCTATTGGTGTTTTTTTTTCATAAAAGCCGATAATTAGTCCATGCCATAATTAATACTCGAATTGTTTTTTCATAAACATCGAGAATTATTTTCAAATACACGACAATTTCCTACATACGACGATACTTTTACTGCGTATGTAATAATCGCCATTAACCTTAACATTTCCCTGCGTTTTCAATAAACGCCAGGAAGATATATGAAGAAAAAAAAAAAAAAACCAGTGTTTTAGTGGTTTTCTTGTGCAATTCCTAAATATACTTTTGTGATGTGGCTGGCTTTTAGAAACTGCCTATATATATACTGGAGATCGACTGATGCAATAATGGGGATATAAAGGCTAGGTGAAATATTTGTTTTACATAAATATTATTGAATGTAGAGACTATTTGTTATTTGAGTGTGGATTTAGTAAAATTAGAATTTGGAGGGAAGTGATGAAGAGATGCTTAATTAATATATACCTGATATATCTATATGGGAGGAAATTAAGAATCAAGGAATTAAAGCTAGAATGAAGGGCCAGGAGCTTAATATTAATTTCAGAGTTTCGATCGGTAATCAAATTGGCTTGGGGGGTGAAAGAGGACATGAAAGGCATGCTTTAGTGTAGACTAAGTTAATACCTTGTCCTCTTTTTTAAAAATGTTTTTCATGTTTATTTTAAGATGAACTTAGATGAACCCACCCAATGAAGAGCTACCATGCATCCTTTTAGTCCTTCTTTTGTGTAAGCATGAGATTAGGATGTATTGGAGCTGTTGGGTCTAAGCGATTCTCTTTGTATTACATTTTGTACTTCATCCTTTTGATAGTGAGTTTTTCTGGGATCGTCTCCGTCAGTGAATGTAGACTTGTTAAGGCGAACTACTTAAATCTTAGTGTCTTATAAAATTGTGTTGTTATTTTCTATTCTAAAATAATTTTTCTGCTTCTTAATTTGGTGATCCTGAAATTTTAGTTTGTCTCAACAGAAACAATCCAAACAAAATATATATAAAGCGAAATGAAAAGCGTAGAAACAACTACCAAGTGTCATGCATAACAAAGACGATCGACTTCTAATTCCAACATGAACATATATTAAAGGATAACATACGTACGTTCCATAACATAGGCATCATATATACTTCAAACGCAATCAAGATGCCCTCTATTGCAAGTAGTATTGCAAAACAATTCATCATACAACTCGTAATATTTAATTAGTAGAGATATAATTAGTACGTAGGGATCTAGAGAGAGGTTTCCATCAAACGAGCGCGTTCATAGCACTGTCAATGTGGCAACACTTGGAAGCTGACATGCATAGGTCTCCATGACGCGGGGACAATGAGGGCATATCATTTACTTTGGGATCTTTCCAGCAGTGAATGGGATGTCAACACGACAGCAAGGGCGATCATGTCATGGTACGGTACTCTGTGAAACAAGCTTCAAAGCTATTCTCACGCACGTGCCCCTTCCATTTTTCAAAATCATCCAACACCTTCACAATTATCGTTCCGTGACCAGCACTGACCATCACTCTAGACCCTTTGCTCAGAATGGCCCATGCATCCATTCTCATAGTTTTCAGCAACGACTGTTAATCTACATGAACTAATTAATGCCTATATATAAATTCAGGTGTACATGCGGGCGTTACACCCCAACATCCAGCAACCACCAGAAAGAGAGAGTATAGAGTTAGAGAAAGAGAGAAAAATGGGAGGAAAGTTGGGGGCTTTGAGAGGAAGAGAGTACGTGTTCGATCTTGAGCAAATGAGTACTAGATCGGGCTTCAAGGGTAACACTAACTCTCACACCCCAATAACAAGGTGGAGATTCTGTATTTTTCAAATGCACTATATAATATTTATAAACTCATCAATAAATCCAGAGCAATGAAAATATATTTTATCTAAATTCAAAAGAGCTTCATTTCAACCAAAACTAGTAATTTACAATTAAACTTAACCATTGCCAATAAACATCCTTAATAACCATTTAGGAGAGAGAGAGAACTTAACCATTGTCAGTAAACATCTTTAATAAGTAATAATAACCATTTAGCTTAGAGAGAGAAAGCTTGGAATTGCTAACGTATAAATGGTATAGTCTAGCTCCAGTGTTCTTTGCGCAACTAAGAGCTTTTTTTTCTCTGTTATTTCTGCTGGCCATATTTTCTTCCCCTCTTTTTACAGCCGGATCCGGGAGGAGAGAAGGATATATCTCAACTCTTCCCTAGCTCCTCTCCTCCTCTCTACTTTATGGTCATTTTTGTTTATGCTTCTGTTTGGTTATAGGTTTCTTTAGTCCTTTTCACCTCTCTGGAAGCTTTATCCGTCGTCATGTACAACTTATCCTGTCCAAATCTGCTACCTTGGTGTCTTAGCTTCTCCACCGAGCTGGTGGCTCTCTTGTCAACATTTGTCATCTTCTCCCCAGCTCGGTGGCCATTTTCAAGTTCTTAGATCTAATTTTTTCAAAGCTAGATCTACGTTGGTGGGTGCCTATATTTTTTGCGGTCCCAGATTTGGACTATTTTAGTGCTTCTATCGCTTCAGCTATCTTCAGGTAGTTGTTGTTATTCCAATGTGCGGGTATAGATGGGCTTGCCTTACACTGTACCCCTTTAACTTTTTTAACCGTCTTATGCGGCCATTTGGAGGACCAAGTCACTTGTTTGACTAATTTCTTAACTTTTGTTATTATTTAAGCATTGTTTTAATTTGGTTTGGATCTATTGTAAAGGAGCTCCTCCCTTTTTCATTTATAAGATCGTCTACTTCTTTTTATTTTTAAATCAAAAGTGTGAATGATTCTTCCTTATAACCCTTTTTTCCTTATTCAATTTAAAAAATAAAAAATAAAACTGTGGTATAGTCTCGCCGTGATAAGGAGGGCTAAATTGGTCATGGAGTTTGGGTAAAAGTCCAAGTTTGTGATCAAACGGCTGAGAAAATACTTGGTAATGGGTATTAAAGCTTGGTGGGTGTCCACGCTTGTTTGACCATTTTAACTATGATTTATTCTTTGTTCTTTTCTTGATGTACAAATAGAAAGTGAAAGATCAAAGTTAGGATAAGGCTCAATAAATAGAGATTAAATTCATGAAGTAATTAGGTTTTTTTTTTTTTTTTTTTTTTTTGACATGTCCACACAAGAGGGTGAGGTGAGATTCGAACTAATGACCTCTGCTTTATGAGGCGTGGTTTCCAGCCGATTGAGCTATCCCTTGGGACATGAGGCCAACCCTAAAAATGATAGGGACCATCTTTGTATCTTCTTTTATCCTCTAAAAATGATGTGGTCAGGTCAACTTTGAAAAGATAAAAAGATGGTTCATTACATTACTTCCTTATTTTTACTCTCTAATCTTTATCACTTTGTTATTTAATATCTTATTCAATTCAATGTTTAGTTTATTAAATTTAGGGAAAAGTACACATACCCCCCTTAAACTACCACATAATTGTCAATGTACCTTCTAAACTACCAATTGTGTCAATATCTCTCCAAAAACTATCAAACAATGTCAATATGCCACCACAATGACAAAAATACCCTTCATAAAATTATAAAAATTCTTAAAATTATATAAAAACAAAACAATATATATATATATATATATATTTTTAAAAAAATAATTAAAGGAATGAAAATAAAAACCAAGGTTTTTCATTTTTAAAAAAAAAAAATTATTTTATATAATTTTCAGTTTGGGCAGCCCCCTTGGATTTTCATTTTTGTCCTTTTATTTAAAAAAAAAAAATTCATTTTTTTTAGCTTCTTTTTAAATTTTTTAGTTTTTTTTTTCCTGAATTTATAATGATATATTTGTCTTAAAAAAAAAATTTAGGATTATTTTTGTCTTTTTATTGGCTTTAGGGGACATTAACATTTTTTGGTAGTTTAGAGGAAGACATTGACACAATTGGTAATTTGAGGGGCACATTGACAATGGAGTTGTAATTTGAGGGGCACATTGATAATGTAGTTGTAGTTTTGGGCGCCGGGGGGGGGGGGGGGGGGGGGTGGGGTGGGGTATATGTACTTTTCTCTTAAATTTATTATGGGAAAAATATAATTAACTTTCTCGAAGTTTGACCATTCTTTCAATTTTGCCTACAATGTTTAAAAATTTGCAATGTCCCCAATAAAAATTTTGGTGACTTTTGTCTTCTTTGACAGAAAATGGCACACGTCCATTGCATATGCGTTTTTTTTGTACAAAAAAAACAAAATTACTCCTTATATATGTGTTAGTTTTCAAAATGTCATTGTTTTATTTTTTATTTTTTTAAAAAAAATGAAAAACAAGAAGAAGAAAAAAAATGGGGGTAGCTCGGACACCTCCAAAGGATGTATAGGTCACCGCTTTGTAGTGTAGGCAGTAGCTAATTCATAGTTTAGAGGTGAAATTGCAAATGAGGTGGTAGTTTAGGGTAAGTGTGTAATTAACTCATAAATTTATTAGTTGATACATGTTATTATTATTATTATTTGTTCATAAGCATAAAATTATTAGAAGATGGAGTTGGATAGTTAATTTTTTTTTTCTTTTAATATTGCTATATATTGTTTTTTGTTCTTTTTTGTGTATAGACTGATCGTGATTGAAAATATATCCTCGGTTTGCTCCTGTTAATCCCTACAATATTTTAAAAACAAATTCTAAAGTACATGTATTTTATGAAATAGACCCTCCAATTAATTTTTTAGTGTCTAAAAAATGTCCTTTTTTAATTTTGCTCCCGCACACCAAAAATTCTAGAGAAATGATCCCTACACTTATTTCTCACAACAGCCCCACATGGCTGGTAGTATTTTATTATTTTTTTACAAAAAGAAAACAAAAAAAAAGTAATAAAATATTACCAGCCACATCAGCTTGTTGTGGGGCTGTTGTGAGAAATGAGTGTAGGGATCATTTCTCAAAATTCTAATTTCGATTTGATATATAAGCCAACTCAAATAACGTAGGACCTGCCTAATCGATGTCGTACGATGATATGTGGTTTTTTCTTTTTTGGGCCACTATCTTCTTCTTCTTCTTCTTCTTCTTCTTTCTTTTTTTTTTTTTTTTCTTTTTTTTTTCGGATATAAGAAAGGGTGATTGTTTTCCCCCTTGAACAGAGATGTTACTGGCTGTTGTAGCTAGGTTGTCATCATTGGCTGGCAAGGTTGCTCTTTCGTGCTTTAACCCACGACTCTAACATCTATCTCTTTAAGCAAAGATTGCTTGGAACAAGAGTTAACCCACTATTTGAAGTTTGGAACGTCTCTTTAAGCAAAGAAAGCTTGGAACAATCTTATCCACAATGTTACCAGTCTCTTTCAAAACCCTTATCCTTCTAATGGGATGCCACGTATCAATATATATATGGGGTGCCAAGCTTTAGCTAAAGAGGTTCTTAAAAATCTAAAGCAAGAAAAGCATAATCGAGGTCCAAAGCTATTCCCTCCCTCACTCTGATTAGTATAAGGCATTTAAACTTATTTTTCATTCGCTCTAAAAAAGTTGCTTACCCTTTTTATAGAATAAAGTACGATAGATAAAGACAAAATCAAAAGAAAGAGAATCTGTACTTTTTGTATATATACGATAGACAATTGATTACTTTACTTTTGATTAAATTGAAGTCTCAATTATTGTTACACGCAATAGATTATTTCTTGCTTTTACAAGTGGTCCACAAAGCTTCTCACATGTTATTTTTTCATCCTTCTAGGTAGTTGATAAGATTGTGGTATTCTATGTCGTCTAGTGAGAGTGAAGAGATATGGCTTTGTTTGTCATCAAGCTGACGTAGGGCTTCTATGTCATCTACTAATAACTTTAGATCGTATGGCACATAAATTAAGAATTTTTTCTTGTTACCATATTCTCAAGCAAGCCTTCAGTTTTTCTGATTTGATCTGCACTGAGCATGTAATCAATTGGAACTTCAGTGACAGAGTCTAGCTTTTACCATATGTTATCATGAACTAGCTTGTTAATTAATTGCTGATACTTTAATTTCCTTTGGGTTGTGAGACAAAATAACTAAACTTTATGCCTAGTAATCCATTTATTCAACATAAGAAAGGACTAAAGAATGAACCATTTTTTCTTCAGCAAATTCTTCTTCATCTGTTTCTTTCAAGTACCATATCTAATAAAGTTGAAAGATCTTTTTTTTTTCTTTTTTTTCATCCAACTGAAATTATTATCTAAAAGGTGAAATATTTTCTCCATTTTAGATTCCTCGCTAGATAAGAAAGTAATGTTTTAACCATAAAAGGAAATTTTCACCATTGATCTACTGCTAAGGCTTGGAAAATCACTTGGTTGATAATTCCTCATTCAATGTCTTCAATATACCGTTCTTCATGATTGATGAGAATTGTCAACTTTTGAACTCCTTCAAGAAGGTTGATATATATTTCAATGGCTGTAAATTAAATGAAGATCTGTCTGATCTTAACTCCTTGATCTTCAATTTTTTTGTTGAAAAATTGCAAAAACATCAAGAGGAAGCAAGTTTTTTTCTTTTTCAAATAAAAAGATATTTTTTTTTTAAAAAAGAAAAAATCTCGATTTAAAAGCTCATTTTCTAATAGATTAGAAAGACAGGAAATTATTATTTTTTTCTTGAAAATGTCACTCTTCATCGCAATTTGACAAGATTCATATAGAGATTTGTAAATTGTTCTAGTTTCGCTGTTTGATTTGTTATTTTTTCTGTCAAACAACTCGTATGTTGTCTGAACTTTCATTTTTCATTTAAATTTTGAGATTTCCAGACACCATTGAGTTCATTGTACATATCTATGGGGATTCTAGACTTATAAATATCTTTAATTTCCAAGTAATCTTATTTAGACTTTTCAAGAGTCGAACAACCTTAGTTACGCTTTCCGTGAGAGGATTTAGTCCATTCCATAGTGTTAAATAAAGCTTGTTAATTAGCTTCCCAACCTATTATATGCCTTGTAATCCGTACCTTTAAAGACATTAATTTCCATTATCTACATAATGTATTCATCGTTGGAATCCTTTGAACACAACATACACCTTGTCTAGGTGTTGGTTAGCGCTTTTGGAGCCTTTTTGGCTAAATTAATTAGGGTTGTATAAGCGGTCTAAGGCAGTTATTGAATTTTAACAACCGCAACCGCTCCGCTTAGGTGGTTAGCGGTTATTTTATAACCGGCGGTTAATAACCGCTTTTTATATGTGGACTTTTTGGCTGGTTTTTGGGGTTTTTTAATTTTTAATTTTTTGAAAAAGAATAAGGACTTATCAAATAAGTAATCAAAAGAATCTATGTCGTATCCATTGACAAAGGTATTATAATCCTCCATTCCCTGTAAAATTAAACAATATATACCAAAAAAAGTGTACAGAATTATATATCTATATACGTAAATGAACTTAAGAAAAGAAAAAAGGTGTAAGTTGCATAACAAGCTTATTAATTCAAATACCCATTTTGTCGATGAGATTTCTATCAAACTCCCTTAATTTGTTACCTTAAAAATGAACTATAGGACCTTGGGGAAAATTGAATAAGGTACCGGAATCTTAGATTTAAAGGCTCAAATATAGTGATTTGAACTTTATACAGATTTTAAGATATTGATAATAATTTGTAATCCCAAGTATAATATTTGCTTGTTATCGAAGAGAATAAAAAATCTAAAGAGGATGGAAGATTTTTTTTTTAAATACATCACTTTGTGTATCGAAGTTTTTTTTTTTTTTTTTTTTTATAATAAATATATAATATAAATATTTATATTATTTATATATAAGGGTAGGTGGTTAGCGGTTATTAACCGCATATCCTTACCCCTAAAACCGCTAACCGCTAATCGCTTCGCCCTAGATAGTTAGCGGTTATTTATAACTACCTTCAAACGCGGTTGTACGATTATACGGTTAGTGGTTATGTGGTGGTTGTAACTGCCCCGTTTGTACAAGCCTAATATTAATCCATCTCCTTGTTTACGATTATGGATTCCTGCATAAAAATTAATATCGATTAACAGCATCTTTAGCAATTCTTCATAATGGTATCTGATAAGATAGTCTGCAATAAAATTATTACTATCTTTAGTAATTTCAACTTCAAGGAATAATTTGAAATGGTATTATACCATTTTAATCATCTTCCTTCAATAATATTCCTTTATTATTTGTTCTAATAATAAAATCTTCACGGGTTACATATATATGAAAACTTTTTGTTGCAATTTAATAGCTAAAAGTTCTTTTTCAAATATGATGCATGTGATTTTGTTCATTTGGTTTAAATTTTTCAGAATTATAACCACAAATTAATTCATCATTTTGATGCATTTTGGGAATATGTTTTTTTTAGCCCTTATTCCTAAATGATTCTATTGAGTAGGATGCTTGTAATCTAACCAAAGTTTTTAGGGGTAATTACATTTTTTCCCCATCAACTACCAGCCATTGTCAACATGGCCCCATGAACTGACACCTCGACCAAAAGAGAGCATCCAACTACCAACTTTACATACTTTGCCTCATTCCGTCAGTTTAATTCGTAAAAAGACTTAAATGCCCTCAACTTTTTTAAACATATTAATTTTAATATTTTTTTTATTAATTACTGTTGGAGGGCATTTTGGTCTTTAAACCAAAATTAACGCCCAAAAATAGAATATTCCGTCCAAGTTAACGGGATTCCCTGACAGAGGGGGGCAAAGTATGTAAAGTTGGTAGTTGGATGCTCTCTTTTGGTCGAGGTGTCAGTTCATGAGGGCATGTTGACAATGGCTGGTAGTTGATGGGGAGAAAATGTAATTACCTCAAATTTTTATGGTATTGCTTTCAGAGACATGTTACATGCGCATTTCTTGTATATTTCTTGTACATCACTTTTCTAAATCAACCATTAGATCTGTAGGTGGGTCCTTGTGGGTCCTACATATCCAATGGTTAATTTAAAAAGGTGATGTACAGAAGATGTACAAGAGATGTGCAAAAATCATTTCTCTTGCTTTCAATAGAATCATTTAGGAATAAGTTTTTCTAGGAGTAATACTAAAAGGAAAACTCATATCCTCTTTAAATCCTTCCAAAATTGATGTGATTTTTAAAATCATCATTAGACGTATAATAGATCATTATTGGATTTTAATCTAATGATGATTTTAAAAGCCACATCAATTTTGGAAGGAATCAATCAAGGAGAACATGGGTCCCCTTATAACATTATTCATTTATCTGGTATTGCCCAACAAGTAATGCTAGAAGTCACTCTTTTGTCACTTTTGTGTTCCTCTAAAAAAGATGTGTCTTTTAGAATCACCATTAAACTTGTGATTGATCACTATTGAATTTTGATCAAGTGGTGATTTTAAATGCCACATTATTCTTGGATGGATACAAAAAGAACACAAAAGTGACTTTTAAAATTACTCATTACCCAACAATTATCTAAGCATTTGTTTCAAATATAAGTTACTCTCATTTTATAGGAAAATAAATTGCAGCTCAAACTTCTAAATGTTGTTTGATTTGTTTTACTAATTCTAAATCTTTTTTGGTCTTCATGAACTTTTTGTCTTTTTTAAGTTTTTTCAAAAGAGGTATTTCTTTATGAGAGATTCTTTACATAATTTCTTCCATAATTAAGAATTTCTTAAAAAAGTGCGTAATTTTTTTTTTTTAATCTTCAATTTTTTCAGGGAATTCTCTTATTTAGAGATAATATGTTTATATAGCTTTAAACAATTTTTTTAATCTTCAATTTTACATTGTTTAAGGGAATACAAGAATATCATCTATACGAGTAATTCTAGACGTCATACCTATGTCTCTTTTGTATCCCTTTAATAATGACTTGAATTTTAAAATTAGCATTTGATCGAATCTTAATAATGATTAATTACAAGTTAAATGGTGATTTAAAAAACTACATCAGTATTAGAGAGACATGAGTATGACGTCTACGATTACTTTAGAACTAAAGGGCATCACATTGCAATGGCAATGTCGTATAAGAGTACTAAAAGTTGTTAAAGCTTTAAATTCTTCTCTTAATTGCATTTGACAAAATCCTGACTTACAGTCAAATTTGCTAAATATATATCTTTGATTCAAATTATCCAATGGTTTGATTAACCTAAAAATATATTCTAAGAATAAAATAACCAACAAATTTTAATTATTCATTAAGCCTCTTATAGTTGATTACGACACTGGATTTTCCTCTTTTGACTTTACTATGGTTTGTTACCATAAAAGTTGTACTACAATGAAGACGGCTAGTCTCTTTTATAAACTTTTTATAAAAAATTTCATTAATTTGAGTATCAAACTCAACCATATCTTGTGTAGTATAGATCATGGGTTTGACTAATAATGAAGTTAGGATTTTTTATTTTTTATTTTATTTTAAACTACAGAATTGACGATTTCTCAACACGAGTTATAAAGGGTACGTCTTCACAAAAAATTTTCTTCAAGAATTTTATAGGTCCAATGTGATGAATCTAAAACATTGATTGCTTGAATATGAGACTTACCACGCTTTGTTGGCAAGAAGTCTGACGTCTACTCGTGTTGTTCAAGTATTGCAATATTAACCAACTCTTTTTTTCGGTGTTAATGCATGTAATAAATTTATGATGAATTTCATAGGCAAATAATTGTTTAGAAAATTATTACCTAGCAAAAAATTACTGTGGCCGGAAAACAAAGTACTTTTGGTATGAAAAATTTCTTATTGCTCATCCTAGTATCAATATTTTTTTTCTTTATACTCTATTTTTGTTTCTTTTCCATCAATTCCTTTGACAGCTAGTTATAAGACTTTCATTAACATTTGTTTTTTGAAATGAAGAGCATTCACTTACAAAAAAAAGAAAAAAAAAGAAAAAAAAAAAAAGGGAAATGAAGAGCATTCCACCTGCAATTACTGATTATAGCTCTACTACTATCTATAAGAACATTAAGACTATATGGCTTATATTCAAGGAAATTAAAATTTCTTAAGACATACATGTATCTATTCCTTCCTCGACAAGGGGAGAAAATAATTCCTTCATTTCCCGCTTGGAATTGATTTTTTTTTTTTTTTTTGTTAACAATTTTTACCTCTTCTTCTTTATCTTTGAGGTAATTTTGTACATGGCATAATAGGAATTTTAACATTTTTTCATTGCAATGGCTTCTTTGTTAGAACTATTGCTTTATGCTTCTCTACTTCTTTCTAGAGATGCTAAAACTTATTCTTGCAATTTTTTGCCATTCATTTTCTTGTTGAGGAAAATATGTTATCCATTTGAGAACCTTGTTGTCTAGGAAATTAAAATATTTCTTGAAGATTGAAGATATAAACGTTTTGTATCTTTATTCTCGTCTTCAGTTAAATCATTTAATTAAAAGCCATAATTGTTTTGGAATTTCTAGATCCTTCCAATCAATTCATGATCTATGGCTAATTTCTATATCGGGAGGTCTAGGTTCAAAGATTTTTACAAAATTTTTGTCTAAACATTTTGTAGATGTCTCGGGTAATTTTTTCAATTCATGGATTGTTTTCCAATGAATTGATGGATCATGAGAACTTGATTTCATGTCTATTCCCTTGGTTTTTATTCATATGCAAACTGTGTCTCCTAAATTACGATAATTAATTGAGATAAAATAATTTGGCTTAATTAATGTTAAACCAAATCACACCATTCACAAGATTAGACTAAGTTCTTCCAATAATAGCTTTAAGAGGGTCGTTAAACCTTTTGTCTTAGATGTTAAGGAGATTGACACATGGGGGAGTACGTCTTTTTAGTACAAGTAGCTATCTTTGTAAAAAAGTAAAAATACTATTTCTTTTGTCTTTTTTTTTTTTTTTTTTGAACGGAATAGCATGTGCTACTCATAGATCTAACAGCCAAAAGGCGTACATGATGAGAAATGAGGGACAGACCCCTCACACTCTAAGCCAAAAAGATCTGGCTTAAAAACAGCTGTCTAGCAGAATCTCAAATTTCACTAGAATTACATAAAGCCCCCTAACTAAAAAAATTCTAGTAAAACTTAAGCCACACAAAGGCAAACTGTACATAGAAACAAGGGAAAATACAACACAAAGGCAGAAAACCCTAAAAAAGTCGCTGTCAGTGAAGAAGGGAGGCTGCTTCGCCGGAGTGACGGCGCGTGTAGGACACGCGCCGCATCCGGACGCACCCGGCCGAAGAACCGACACCGGAGACCCCAGACGCCGCCAAGCACGACTAGAAAGTGCGGAGCGTGGCCTACACGCACAGAAAGAAAACAAAGACGCCCTGGTGCGTGAGGGCCACGCGCCGAGCTCCAGGGACCAGCACGACCGCAGCTTCCAGCACCCAGGGCGGAACACGGCATGGACCTCGGCTGGGTAGCGCGTGTCCACCAGAAGTCGACGGAGATGCGTAGATCTAGCTCCAAAAATCAGAGAAAAAACCACGAAAGTCCAGCCAGAACATGCCGTCGACGACACCAAAACCGGCCTCACTCCACCTTAGACTTCTTAAGAAGAGTCATCCTGCCAGAAACAGAAAAAAAAAACAAGAAAAAAAAAAACAAGAACAAAACAAAGCCACCATAGCCAAAAGAGTTAGGGGCAAGACAACCACCACCTGTACAACTGGGGGAACAAAACTCTACAGTCCTAAAGATTGAGAGGAACAAAAAACAGCTGGGAGGAGGGAGGCGAGGCCTCCCTCCCCGGCAAAACGATTCTGCAACGGGGAGGCTCTCTGAGATTTTTTTTGGAGAGGAAACGGGAGGTTCTATTCTTCTATTATCTTTTGTCTTTTTATCTATAAAGGGTAAGCAACATTTTTTTAGAGATCATCAAAAAACCAAAAACAAAAAAAAAAAGAAAAAAGAAAAAAAAAACAAGAAAGAGTGATATAATAAATATATTTGCCTGAAATATACAAACTTGTTTACTAAATTTTACCAACTCTTATAAATATTGAAAATGATAGGTCGAAGGCTTAATTTATTAGAGGCTCTAAAGGTTTTGATATGATCAAACTTATTTTTCGTTGGATGATTTCTGCAAAAGAGATGCTTATTCTTTTAAAGCTAGAATTGTGATAATTAAATAAAAAACAAAAGAAAAATAAGCTTTACTTTCTGTAAAGATAAATTAATGCTGGACAAAATATACAGGCTTTTAGTTATGGTTAAAGTAAAAGTACGTACTCTCCAATAAGCTGGCACATTCTCTCCCCAAAGTGCGGAAACAAGCAAGAGATATTCCGTATACGTACGTATGTTTCAACACACGCGCATTCTGCAGCAGCTGGGACCCCCGCTTAGGTGGTGAAATTGGATAAGCATAGCGGTTCTGATGGCTATAAATAGGCCAGCCTACCTATTGCAGCAGCACAAGCCAACTAGCCTCCCGCGCTTTCTAATACACGTACGTACAACCCCATGGCTGCCAATTCTGAGAACGCACAGCAAGCTGCTGAGGGTGAGCTGAGCGTGTTAACCATGTCGGACGACCAGATCATGAATGAAGTTCATGTAACTCATGATTATGACCATGCTGACGAAACGTTTGATGCAGACTCTCTTTTCAGAGTAGCACAAAACATTCTTAAGCGAGCCACCCGTATTGTTGACAATATGGTGCAGGTATATATATCATATATGTTTCTATCATTGCAAGATTTTCTTCTCTTTTTTTTTTTCCTAGTGTTTTTTGGGATTCACTATTGTCGATCGTAACACTTTCTAGATCATGAGTACTTTCTAGATCATGAAAATGGCAAAGAGATGATGAGCCTTCAATTCAGATTTCACACTTTTTATTCTGGAAGAGAACAACTAGATGGGGTCATGAAGTTGTTTTTAGTGTAAATTGAGCCAGGAGACAATGCGTTTTTCTTTTCTTTTCTTTTCTTTTTTAAACAAAAAAATAATAATAATTTTTCGTCGCTTATTATAGGGCACTCAGCCACACGACCCACCCCAGCAGAACTTGGAGGAAAACGCGCCCAGCTTCAAGCCCCCACTGTGCACACTGATCAAGCAACTTTCTTTTGAGGTAATAACAAAAAATAGCATTTCCCACCCTCCAAAAAAAAAAAATTCGATCTTAACATTGCACGACAGCATCCATTTTTTTTTCCCACTGTTTTTGGCATACAAGGAATAATTAATATGAATGTGATCATTTTATAATTGCATTTGCATTTTCCATAATAACAAATATATGTGCAATGTTAGATGGCAGACAAGAGACCGGGTGAACAAACTGCTGAGAAAACAACGACAATACTTAACAAACTCAAAAGCTATCCATACCGTGCCAAGGCTGCGCTGACACTAGCTGCTTTTTCTATTGAGTATGGGGATTTCTGGCTCCTTGCCCAACTTTTCTCATCCAACCAACTTGCCTCATCAGTGGGAATCCTAAAACGAGTTCCAGCCATCATAAAGCCTCCAAGTCAAATTGGCAAATACAGGGATGAGATTGTTGAACTTAACAACCTGATTAAGGATACATTGGAAGTCATCAACTCCATCTTTGAGTTGGGGAAGCAATCTATGGATTATACACAGAATGAACTCCCAGAGGATGTCAATTGGGCTATCAAAACTATTGTGGCTTGCATGACTCAGATGTGCTGTCTGACTAACGATGATCAGTAAGTTCTTGCGTGTCTTTGACCTGTGCTATATATGTATTTTGGGATGCATCAAGTAGAATTCACCACTGTATCTAATGCAAATGCTCATGGTTTCATGACTTCAGGGACACGAAACAGGAGTTATCGCCCTTTGCTGCTAAAATCGAACTCACCCTAGACAGTTTAAAGAAAGAGATCGATAAATCTATCCAACAAACAAGTTAGCCACTGGCGATCGAATTTTATTCATAAGGAGCACATATGCAATATAATGACTTAAAAATAGGCAACAAAACTGACAAATTATTTCTTGTTTACCGCAGAGGAAGAAGAAGCTTATGGGATACTCAAGACAACCATTGGAAGTGCTACCGACATCATGACGGTTTTAAAGGCGCTGATTTTCGCCAAGGATAATGTGCTGCAGCTTTTTGATGGTTCTACTCAACAATTGGTTAGCTCTTCTAGTGTACTTTTTAAAAAAGCGTTCTGAATTACGCACCAAATAAAATTGCATCATTAATGGTTAATTAAGACAACACAAATTAATTGGTCAGCTCTTCTCTTTTTCAAGCTTGTTCGAAACTCTTGCATTCATCAATGTACTTATATATAATTGACTGTAATCATGGTTACACCCCTGAAACTTGCATGAACTTATTGAGTATTATGCTACTTCATCTAAATTATGCGCAATTGATACATTAAGAAAAATATATTTGATACTTAATTTTGATAATCGTGTTTTTTTTTTTCGATGAATGAAAGCTTTATTGATCAACAACCAACTACACTCCAGATAAACTAGAACTCAAAACCCAATCAAAACCAAACCAAAGGCCAGAATACAAGCCTAAACACCGTAAAAACCAACTGCAACAAACCAAAAGGCAACAAGACAAGCCCAGGCCAAACAACAAGTCAAGACCAGAACAAACAACAAACAATCCACCAAATACACACAATCAATCTACAGAACATCTACATCAGATGTTGTAGGTTCCATTTATCCACAAGTTCTGCATTATAGGTAAGCTTCTTAAATCTGCCTTGAGCTATTACCCGGACCCTCACATCCCACTTGATCTGAGCCAAAATAGCTTCTTCAGATCTGGGAATCTTTAAGTGAATCAAATCATTTCTGTGCCTCCATAAGTGATAAACTGTGGCACCCAAACACAATCTACCCAAGCAAGCCTTAAGACTCTTCCCAATCAACATGGTATTACCCCAACTCTCAATACAATCCCATTCCACCGGAACATTTATCAAAGAGCACTCAGCCATGATATGAATCCATATGCGGCAACTAAAGCTGCATTTGATAATCGTGTTTCCCTAACAGGTTAGCATCGACGTGCTGGAAAAGAAGAATGTTCTATTGTTCTTTTCGGGCCTAGACATCTCTACTGTTGAGATCTCGATTCTAAAGCCAATCAATGATGGAATAAGGAAGGATGATCAGTACAAAATTGTTTGGATCCCAATTGTGGAGCAATGGACCGATGACCTGCAAAAGAAGTTTGAGGAGCTGCGGTTGGTGTGGTACACAGTGCGGTACTCTGCACCAGCAGGAGGCATAAGCTTTATTAAGAAAGAGTGGAAATTCGAGAATAAGCCTATCCTGGTGGTGATGAACCCACAAGGGAAGGTGGAGCACCTTAATGCACTCCACATGATCTGGCTGTGGGGAATGAGGGCTCTCCCTTTCACTAAAGCGACTGAAGAACGTTTGGTGAAGGGACCGAATTGGATACGGGATATGATGGTTGGAATTTATCCAAATTTGCAGGACTCGGTAAGGTTATTTTAAAAAATTTAAATGCATTTACATGCATGGACTTTCTCATTGCAAAATTCATATATAATGTGAATTCAAATGAAATTTGTGGTTTGACATATCTTGTACAATCAGATGAATGATAAGGACACGCACATTTTCTTCTATGGAGGAAAGGACAACAAGTGGATCGAACAATTTAAAGGGAAAGCAGCTGTCCTGAAGGATGATCCCGTTATAAAGGAAGCAAGGATTTCCATAGAGTTGTTTTGCATAGGAAAAGACAACGAAGGGAATGATGACGACGAGAGCCTAGGCCGTTTTTGGAACAAAATTGAAAGCCTTTTCTCGTCCAAGATTGGCGAAGACATCAAACAGGACACTACTGAGATGCAAGAAATCCTAGAGTTGCTTTCCTTTAAGAATGAGAGTGGATGGGTTATAGTGAGCAACCAGTCTAAAGTGGAGATCATTTGGCATGGGAAAATCATTCTGAATTTCTTGAAAGAGTTTGAAAACTGGAACGGTGAAGCGCGGAAGATTGACTTTAAAGGTTGTTTCAATGAGTATGATGACAAGATTCCTGAAGGGGATCGCCCCTGCTGCCGTGTTGACATCCCATTCACTCCCGGAAATATCCTAGAGCATGTGAAATGCCCTCCTTGTGCCCGCGTTATGGCCAAGGAGACCCGTGTCAACTTCAAGTGTTGCCACATTGACGAAGCTAAATGAACGGTCCGCATTAGACGGCAACCTCCTTCTATATACTAAATAATGTTGTCCGTGCTAAGTTTGTAACGCAAGATCACTAGTACTATGGTCATGAATCTGCTGCGTGTGTGTAATATATACTAAAATAAAGGGCAAGCATCTTGATTGTGTTTGAAGTATATCTGATGCCCATGCATGTTATATATGGAATGTATGTAAATATGTATTAAGTATTCATGTTTGAATTGGAGGTCGTCTTCGTTATGCATAAAATAACACAAAATTCAATTATGATTGTATTTCCTGATCACTTACTCTAGCTCGTTCAGTCGTTTGTCATGGATTTTCATTCACTTATATATATAAGTAGTACATATGTTTGTTACAGTAGATAAACATTACAGTACGGTATCTTGTATTATCTAATCACTTTACGGTTTTGATTGTTACGAGGTAAAATAATTTTTTAAAAATATTTTTTTTCGTATTTTTGGGTATTTTGTACGACCGAAAATATTTTTGATTTGATTAAAAAAAGCTTATTTAGTTTCAGAAAATTATTTCTATTTTTAAATTTCGTAAATTGTTTTCTGAGTTTGAGTTTAAACCACTACCAAACCAGCACCGGGGAACTACCGGACCACCATTGAACTACCGCTAGACCACAACTGAGCCACCCTGAACCATTGTTGAGCCGCCCTTGGACCACCACCGAGCAACACCAGACCACCACTGATCCACCCTCTTATCATTGTTGGCATGTGCTAGACCACTGTACGTTAGAACTCAAATTATTAGGATATTTTTAAAAAAAATTATTTTATATTAATATCTTGATGTTGCAAGTAAAAATTGATTTTTATAGATTAATATAATTAAATAAAAATATAAAATATTTGTGATTTTCCGTACGTTTCAAAATACTGAAAAATATTTTCAACAGGAAATATTTTTCTGAAAATAATTTGTCTGAAAACATTTTCCGACCGAAAACATATTATTCGGAAACAAACGGAGCCTACATTTGAGTTCAAATTAATGAGGATCAACAATATTTGACATTTGAATTAAGATAAGAATGATCTTGAGCTTCAACATCCCCCGCAATGTCAACAGGAGAGACCTCACGTTTAGCTTGGAACAAAAGTGTTGAAAATGTGTTGAAACAAAGAATAGACTTGGTAAGCCCATTTGATCTTTACTTGGAATAAGACACACTTCAAGCGATTTGGCAGCAACTCTATCTCGATCAAAGTGGAAATTAATTTCCACATCCTTGGTCTTTGCCTGAAAAATAAGATTGACAGAAAGATCGTTGCACCAATATTATCAATCCACAATTTCGATGGAGAAGAAAGAACTACACCAAGATCATGAAGCAATGATTGAATCCACAGTAATTCCGAAGCAGTAAGCTCAATGGATTTATATTCTACCTCTATACCTGATTGAGACACGATTCATTGTTTTTTAGAGTTTCACGAAATTATATTCGAACCCAAAAAGACACCATAAGCTCATGTAGAGCCTCGATTGTCTGGGCATCCATTCCAATTGGCATCAAAGAAAGCCTCCAACTGATGGAGAAGAAATTTTAACCAAAATAACATTCTTAACATAAATTTATAAACTCAGAAAAAATTCAGCGGAATAAAAATAACATTCTTAACAAAAAAAAAAAAAAAGCTTTAACTAAAGTATTTTTTTTTTTTTTTTACACAACACTTTACCCTAAATTTTAACCAACGTCAATAAAAATTTCAACAACCACCCTATGTGCCTTTAGAAATTCTAAAACTCTCTCCGATCCTTCTCGCCTCCTGGCTACCTCGATCGACCTTCTACATTCTACTAATAAATCATGATCCGGATTCCCTTAGATTTTTTGAAATCAGAGGGTCTCAAATTTCAAAATCATGGCCGTTGGTTGCATCCAAAGGTCACGATTTTTCTGGTTAACCCAACCAGGGTTAACCAGCTTTTTTTTATTAAAAAATAAAAAATCAAAATCAAAATCAAAACTATAACATCATTTCTCTCTCCCAAATTTTCATTTTCCCCCCACCTTTCTCTCTCCCACCAAGCAATGTCCTTGTCTTTGTTTCAAATATTATTCTAAGTAATATTCTACTTTTTTTCAAAAATAAATCATATTTTATTCAACTTTTTTAAATTTTTTCAAATTTTATCTCACAAAGTCAAACATCGTAATTCGCACAATGAATTCGAATGATATTTAGATTCAACACCCAAACAAACCATAATTTCATGTTCCACAAATATTTCTACAAAATTTACAAATCAAGAATGTTTGGCATCCAAGCTACTAGATCTTTTGGGTGCAACACCTACAAACTTTTAATACCCTAATGAGGCAACTAATGATATGTTTAAGAGTTTATCAAAGACAAGGACACTGCTTGGTGGGACTCGTGGGAGAGGGAAAGGTGGGGGGGAAAATGAAAATTTGGGGGAGAGAAACGCTGTTGTAGTTTTGATTTTTTTTTTTTTAATAGAAAAAAGTTGGTTAACCCCAGTTGGGTTAACCAGAAAAATTGTGGCCTTTGGATGCAACCAACGGCTACAATTTGAAATTTGAGATCCTCAGATTTCAAAAATTTGAGGGGATCCAGATCCATATGCAATATCTAGGAAGATAAAAGGCTAAAATAAAACAAAAGTAAAGAAATATGTGGGACGTGTGGCATGATCGTAAGTAATAGAAAACAAAATCCAACCCTTCATGCCATACATGTAAAACCTTCCAGGAACAAAAAGGAAATAAAAAGAAACGTTAAATACCTTTTTGCCCACTGTGGTTTTGACGTAGTGGAAGCGATAGAACATAAAGAGAAACCGTGTTCTCAATACAATCATAATATTTACTTTATATAAGAAATTAATAAGTTAATTGAGCAACTCGTGATAAGATCGAGCTTGACTCGTGTTCGAAATAAAATTAAACGAGCCAAACTTGAACAGAATATCTCGTTCGGTGATAAATTTAAGCTTGACTCGTGTTCAAAATAAAATTAAATGAGCCAAACTTGAACATTCAATACTCGACTCGACTCGGCTCGAATATATATAGCCCTACTTGTAGCCACATTGTGGTATGACCTTAAAATGACTAGTCAATTTAAAGGTTCATTGGAATCAGTTATAAAACTCAATTTCACATAGTAAGTAAGAAATATGGTACTTATCATCAATAAGTGTCTTTATAAATCACACATTCTATGTGAGTTACTCATATTTTAAATGTGGGACCGAAGTGTTTTAAGCTTCCCCTTAATCTATGACGTTCACATCAAGGCCATGTCAGACAATGCTCCAGTACTACATGGTATTGTTACTAAGTGATTCTAATATCATTTGTAACGACCCAGAAAAATCACTAGCCATATATACTGCACTATTACCTCAAAAGAACTAGTCAATTTAGAGCTTCCTTATAATCACTTATAAAACCTAGTTTCACCTAATAAGTATGCAATGCGAGATTCAAAACTCATAAGTATATTTATAAACTACTTATTCTATGTACGCTACCCAGTTTTCAATATGGGATCGAAGTGTTACACAGAATGTAAATCCCATGATAATGATCAGATTCTAACCTTATTAAATTAATTATTAGATTATGATATCATATGATAAGGAAATAATACAATTAACTTATAGAAAGGATATCCTATGAATTCAAATGTCCCCTCAAACTCAAACTGGAAGCTAGAGTAGCCTCTTTATTTATTTATTTGGTCCTACGTACAGGGGAGAGGAAGAGTACGTGGAAGTTGCGTTTGGAAGGAAAATGGTTGGCAAATTTTTTTATTATTATTATGGCAATTTTTTTTTTTTTTTTTCTTTTCATTCGTATGAAAGATATTTGGGAAAAATATATGCTTAGCCCCAGCCTCGTCTAGCTAACCAGCGCTTTGTTATTAATCCTGTTAGCATTTTTTGTCAAATTGAACAAAAAAATGTGTCACATTACTTACAAATGCCTTTTTCGGACATAAAATGCCCAAAGTGCCCCATTTTCGGTTCGTTTGTTTGAAGTTTTCAGAAGTTGAAGGACGTCCTTATATAACTCCATATGGACCCTTTTTCAGATCGCGTGGATGTGTAGATGGGCCTTGTACGTTCTCATGGTTGTCGAAGTGATCATTTGGACTCCTTCTCAAAGCGTGTACCTCGCTCGGGTTGCACACCTGCCAGGTCATATATACTTGAGGCTCAGCTTTCCGGGGAGGTTCAACTTCCCCAATCCGCTTGCATTCAGAATACACGTAGCACATTGGACACGTGTACTCCTATACACGTACGTGTTCAATGTGCCACGTGTACTCTGATTACACGCGGCTAACTGTCAGCCACGTGTACAGTAAATGCACGTGGCAAATTGTATAATTCGTAACAACCGGATCTATCACGCCTCACACACATGATCATTTACACGTGGCAATCTGTTTGCCACGTGTATGGTCTCTATACACGTGGCGACCTGTAAGTGGCAAAATTCAATTTTTTTGTAGTGACCTCTCGCACTTGATAGAGGAGAGGATTTTCTGTCATACGTCCTTAAATTTGTGCCACGTTGCGAGCCGAGCGAGCAAGTCGGCCTCTCTAATACGGCTCACCAGGCGGTCGATCTTGCCTAGAAGAATATTACAAACCTTGTCGTAGCTCCAGCCACGATCGAGCTAGGACACCGTTGGAAGACTTGATTAGATTGATGATCAAAGTCATTTCACATATAACTACTACTACAAAATATGTTATTTGTACAATTTTTATACAATAATTGTACAACAATGCTGATGTGTCCAGTATTCTTTTAAAAATAAAAAAATAAATAAAAATAAAAATGTTGGACACATCTACATTGTTGTGTAATTGTTGTGCAAAATTGTTATGCAGCTAACATATTTCAACTACTGCCCCTTGCCTGGAATAATTAAATGGGATTTGATTCGTACACAACACCATCACAACAAGTGCACAACACCCCTTCACATAGGGGTGGGCTCCACATACTGGGCCCCACCCCCATATGAGGGGGTGTTGTGCACTTGTTGTGGTGTTGTTGTAAATCTATCATTTTTCTAATTAAATGTAATATCCACATGTGGTGCTATTACTATTTTCTAATAAACAGCAAAACAGGATGTTGGTGTCTATATATATTTTTGAAACTTATATGAAATACATAAATAATAATTCCCAGAGCACTAACATTCATTAATAACTTATACAACATGAGTTGTACAACTGTAATTTACGGTATTGTTCGTAAGGAAATCAATATTTTACTTTCTGATCTCAGTTTTTTCTGAGGATTTATATATATAACAGTTTTCTATTGTTAAAAATAAATAAATAAATAACTTATACATAATTTTTGTTCATATGTTCTATACGTAACATCAAAATGGCTCTAACCTAGTCATGACCCTAATATATATATTAAAATATTCAAGTGTGTCTTTGTCCATGGGTCTCCAAAAGTTATGACTCCAAAATCGATCCTACGATGCGTATGAGAGCTAATACACGGGGATGTTTTACCGTTCCCCAGCAGCCTCTTTTAACTAAAAAATTTAAGTTTTAATACAAAAGGCCTGTTCCCGCATATCATTTCTGCGATGCGTACATACCCTTCAAGCTCATTAATGCCTGCCGCTATTATAACTGTAAATTTAAGCAATTTTACAAAACTATGTGTGCAGATGTAAACCGGCCCTATATATTGTTGAGACAAAGCTTCTATCTCTTTTGTTTAACTAGAAACATAAAATACAAATCTGTTTTTTTTCTCCAGAAATCAAGGTAAAACTTTTCTTAACATAGATCGATGTTCACTTTTCAGAAAGCTTAATACAATGAAACGATTTTTGCGGTAACTTAATTTGGTGTAAAATGTCTTTCCTTCAAATCAAAATGAGAGAGATCGATTTTTCTACGAACTTGAAAGAGTACTCTAACACTGAAATTATTACTAGCTTTTCTATCAAAACATCAAACCACATGCGTGTATATACTGATAACATGCTTTAAAACTCAACTATATATATATATATATTATATATATATATATATCCTTATATTAAGTACTTAATTTTGTTTGGGCTTTTGATCTTAACTCTTCTTCTAGCTTTCTGAATGTTTTAACCATTTCTAAATTAGGGTGATTTTTTCCTGATCGCACAGAAAACATCATAGAAAATCGTGACAGTATACCAGACCGTCAACACAAGCGATTCCCACACGACTGCGCACCAAATCGTCACCATGAGAAATCCACCACGCAATGAACACACGCCAAACCATCACCATGGGCGATCACTTATAACTCGAGACCATGATCGTACACCTGACTGTCGCCACTACCGATTCCTCTATGCCTACACATCAGATCGTCTTTAAAGGGGTGTCGGGTTCCTACTAACTCTTTAACATTTTTTTTCCTAGCGTTTCTTTTAACATTATTTTATTATATACTTTAAAATTTAAAACAAAAAACAAACTAAACCTAAACTTTAAAACCTTAATTTCTTAACTGCATAGTCATGACCTTCATCCATATTCCAACTACCAAAAGGACCCACCATTCATGCCTACATCATCCCCCCTCCAGTTTGTTGTTGTGTGATATATTTAAAGGAAAAATATATCAATAATAAATTAAATTACTTGTAATAGAACGAATTTTTGTAGAACAAGGCTATAGAAAGGATTTCGAATCTCAAGGACTAGTTATTAAGTTTATAAAAATTAAAAATAACTAAAGAAAAGATTTGTTGATTTTGTTTTTTACGAAAGTGCATAAAATAAACATAAAAATTAATTGAAATATAAGAGAGAGAGAGAGTAGTATTAACTTCACTACTATCCGCACTACATCAATGGTTAATCATATTTAATCAGCGAAATTCATTTTATAAATGTTATAAATAAACAAGAAATTACCTTATTAAAGAATAAGTATAATTCATCTTCAGTTGGCACAGACCGTCAACCTAACTACTAAGATGCGTTACGACCCGTCTTCCCTAAGTATGGATTATCTAATTCTTTAATAGGATACATACAATCAATAGAATAGTATAACTCATCTTTGGTTGGCACAGACCGTCTACCTAAATTACACTAGACTTGAGTATAGTACGATTCGTCTTCCTTAGGCATAGCCTATCTAATTGTTTCGATCATATATCAATTAAAACACGTTGTATAATCATTATTCTTATAATCATAGAAAATAAGAATTATTTGAGTTCAATAAAAGTCTAAGACAAAAGAAGAATTTCACAAAATATTGGTTTTGAATTTCAGAACAATTGTATTAAAACATGAAGAACAATATCAAATTGTAGGAATTCTCATAATTATACAACCAACATGCATAAACTGAAAAACTTTAAATTGAGACACAATCGAACCATTGTGCTTCGATAGGGCTACTTCAATACCCTACAAAGGGTTTTAGCCGCTCATGACACTGCTGCGATGGCCTCCTGTCATGATTACTCCTCTTCAACTTTTCAAGCCTTCAAGAAGTATTTTATTGAATTTGATCTAGGTAGCAATGTGTATTTCTTCAATGTTTAGAAGCTTATTTATAGAGATTAGGAGAGGCCTAGAAGCCTTATGAATCCTAGAAAAATCGTAAATAAGTCTCCTAGTCCAAGTAGAATAAGAAAAACTCTTTTCCTTTTCTGAAATTCCAATCCAAGTTGAAAAATGACTCATGTCGTGTACTGTAATCCTGCATACGCTCGAGCCCAAGGGATATGCGCTCGAAAGTATGTGAGCTCGAGCCTAAAGGATGTACACTCGAGCGTATGTGTGCTCAAGCATAGGTAGTGGGGCGCTCGAGCGCTGGTGCGCTCGAGCCCTTCTAATGGTGTGCTCCATCCCAGGGTCTTCAACATGCTTTCAAAGTATCATTTTAAACCCAATTTTCATGAAATTCTTGCATCTATCATATAAAGTTCTGAAACATGAAAACAAAACAAAATTAAATAAATAATAACGCAAAGGAATTAACATATGAAAGTTAAGAGGCTTGAATGTGCAACAGAGTAATATTACATACCACACAAATATCCCACAAATATTTCATAAAACTAACGTGAGAAGTCTACCAACCCTTGGATTAGCCATGTTGAAATATATGTATATATATATATATATATATATGGCTACTAAATCTTGTCACTAATCAACTTTGTGAGTTATATATGATATGTAACATTAATTATTTTCTATTAAATAAAAAATTTAATAATTTAAAGGGTTGTTAAATTGGGTCCAGTTTAGTGGAAAAACTGTCCAAGTTAATTCTCGGTCTAGTTACTTTTTATTATTATTAAGGGGAAAATACATATATTCCTTTCAAACTATCACTCAATTGTCAATGTATTACTCAAACTACTTATTGTGTCAATGTCCCTCCTAAATTATCAAAAAAAAAAAATTATTATTATTACTTTTATATACTTTTCAGTTTGGGCCACCCTTGGTTTTTCATTTTTCTCGTTTTTAAATTATTTTTTTTCAATGTTTCGATTTTATTTTATTTTTTATCTTTTTTTTGTTTAATTTTTCGTTTTTTTTAGTTTTAATTTTTTTTTCAAATTTATAAAGATAGATTTGTCTTATTGAAAAAAATCTAGGGTTATTTTTGTCTTTTTATTGGCTTTATGGGGCACATTGACTTTTTTTTTATAGTTTAGAGGGGATAATGACATAATTGGTAACATTGACAATGAAATGATAGTTACATGAAAATATGTATACTTTTTTCTATTAATTTAAAGTTTGGGCCTCTAAAAGTTAGATACAGTACAAGAAATAATCTTCATTCGAAGTTGTCCCAATTTCCATTGATTGCGTTTGGCAGGTTATGTTTGGGAAATCACCTCTTCTTCTTTTTTCTTTTTTCTTTTTTTCTTTTTTTTTATAAAAAAAATCACTCCAAAATATTTAAGTTTTTATATCACATAAATCACTTTTTGATAACTTCATTTTTATATCACATCAATTACTTCTTCTTTTCTTTTTTTTTTCTTTTTTTTTTTTCACTTTTTCTTACAAAATTTCAAAACTTCTCCCTACTTTATATCACAATAATCATTCCTATTATTAAAGTGTCCTACATCGCCAAGAGATACATGACCTGAGAACTTTATAACATTATGTCCCATTCTCTCTCAATAAATCTTTTAAGAGTGAGTAAGACTCATAGACTTTTACATGGTATCAGAACAGGTTTTTTGGACGATGATGAGTCTTCCATTCCGATGTTGAACACATGTTTGGCCAAAGTTGTAACACGTGAAGGAGCGTGTTAAAGTGTCCCACATCTTCTAAGGAACCTGCTCTAACACCATGTGAAAGTTCATATGTCTTATTCACTCTCAAAAGATGTCTTGAGAGAGTACGTAAGGGACACCATGACTTATAAAGTACTAAAGTTATGTAGTTCTTGGCAATGTAAGACACTTTAACACGCCCCTCACGTGTGGCAACTTTGGCCAAACATGTGTTTAACATTGGGAATGAAAAGTTCATCATCATCCAAGGAACCCACTTACCACCTAATTGACAATATCACCCCAAAGTTTCAATTGAGACAATACCCCACAAAAAAAAAACTACCAAAATATTGTTAATTTCCCTCAATGCCAGTAAAAAGACAAAAATACTTTACAATTTTTCAATAAAACAAAAAATACCCCAATAAATTCAAAAAAAAAAAATTAAGAAAAAATGAAATTTTTATTGAAAAAAAAATCCAATTTTTTTTTTTTTTTTAAATGAAAATTTTTAATTTCTTAAAAAAAACGAAAACTTTTAGTTTTTCATTTAATATTTAATTTTTTCCACCCTTGATTTTTATGTATTTCTTTTTATATTTTTAGTTTTTCTTTTTTCTTTCTGAATTTGCAGTATTTTTTATTTTATTGAGAGTATTTTCGTCGTTGGAGAGAACATTGACAATTTTTGGTAATTTGAGAGGACATTATCAATTGAGTAGTAGTTTAAGAGGTACGTGAACTTTACCCTTAAAAAAAGGGTTAAATACATTCCACTCCATGTGGTTTAACTCCTTTATTTTTTACCCCTGTGGTTTATTTCATATCGCAGATGATACCTTAGTTTTGGTGAAAGACGGAGATCGTAGTTTCGTGCAAACTTCCGTCCAAAAATTAAAGAAAGTCCAAGTTAGTGCCTCAGCACCTCTCAAGTGTTGACACGTGTCTCATGCATTAAAAAAAAAAAAAGTGAAAATAATAAAACTTTAAAAAATAAAAACATTAACAAATTAAAAAAAAATGAAAAAAAAAATTAGAAGTGGGTGGCTCGAGCTACCCCCATGGCCGGTTTGAGGGTAGCCGAACCACCCCCATGACCCAAAGGGGGTGGTCAGAGAAAATGGAGGTGGTCAAAACCACATCTAAAAGCCATGAGCCACTCCCATTTGGCCTGGGGTGGGTACGACCACCCCAGGCCGGCCAATCTAGGGGTGGCCAAACCACCCCGTGGGCCATGGGGGTAGTTCAGCCACCTCCACAAGGTCAAAGAGATAAAATAATAATAATAATAATAACAATAAAAAAAAATTTTAAAAAAAAAACAAACTTTAGGGGTGGCCAAACCACCCGACTGATCTGGGGGTGGGGGTGGGGGTGGTTCAACTAGTCCCACAATGCTAAAGAGCCAAAAAAGGGGGGGGGGGGGGACAGGGGTTTAGGGGGTTTGGCTCGCCGAACCACCCTTGTGACCCATGAGATGGTTCGACCACCCCCACAAGGCCAAAGAGCAAAAAAAAAAAAAAAAAAAAAAGCTTAAAAGGTTTGGCCCTTAGGGTGGCCGAACCACCCTTGTAGCCCACGGGGGGTGGTTCGGCCACCCTTAAGGCTTTTGGAGTGGTTTTGACCACTCTCATATTCTCTTTGGGGGTAGCTGAACCACCCCTTTTGGGCCATGGGGGTGGTTCGGCCACCCCAAACCAGCCATGGGGTGGCTTGAGTCACCATTTTCTATTTTTTTTTTTTTTTAATGCATATAACATGTTGAAGTGAACTTCTATCAAATTTTAGATGAAAGTATTATGTCTATCTTTCGTCAAGACCAATATACTATTTATAATATAAAATAAACTATAAAAGGGACAAAAAAAAATAAATAAAAATAAAAAATAAAAAAAGTCGCTAAAAAACTGAAAACAAAAATATATTTCAACCTAAAAAAAAAACTAGAACCAAATGCTGACTGACGTAATTCAACACGTTTCATTATTAATCATAAGGCTATGAGCGTTACACGAAGCACTTTGGTACTAATTAAGAAGTTACCAAAGGATTAATTGCAGCAGACTCACAGCCGTCCTAGAAAGTAGCTCACTTTCTAGCTTGAACCCGCCAAACTTCGCAAACATTTTTCTGGTTCAGTACGATCTTTTGATTTTCAAAAGGCAACGTTGTACGTTGATATTCATTATTATAATAGAAAAATAATGAATAATTCGTTTCTTTTATTCTAATAGAATAGTGAAGTGTTATAAAAGAAAAAAAGAAAGAAAGTGTATTTATCCTTAAGTTGTCGGATCAAGCGAGAACAACAATGACTTTATGCCTGTCAAAATCAGACCATTAATGAGTATAAAATGCTATGACTCATAAAATTTGTATAAATTGTCGCAAAGTTGTTGTATAAAAAAATTGGAGAGTGATTTCTACAATTCTTTTTTTTAAAACAAAAATTATGTAAAACTTGTACTTATAGGCCTTGTTTGGCAAGAGAATTAAAAATTCTCCCTCTCCCTCTTTACTTATCCTAAAAACAATTAACTTCAAAACATTTTAATTTTATATCACATTAATAATTTTTTTATTATTATTTAAATAAAAAAAATTCACTACAATATAAAATTTTTTCATTTTTCTATATAAATTCTTTTTACTTTATATATATCACTTCTAAACCCCACTACCAATTCTCTTTCCCTTACCAAACAAGGCCATAATTCTCTGATTCAGAAAAAATGGTGATAGATTTTGAATAGATTTTTTTATTCAAATTTTGAAAAAAGTTGAACAATGAAAAAGCTCTTAATTAAAAATGAAAAATATGAGGGACCTCAAAAAAATTGAAAAAAAATAGCTAGCAATGCTCTAAAAAACGCTTGTTATTATCACAA
>JAJPGS010001879.1:0-58704 GCA_028654335.1 Alnus rubra | reverse complement strand
ATGGATCTAGGACTGTCTATGACGAGGACAGAGAATTATCATGGTGGTTGGATTTCATGGGTTTGAGCCTATCATAGTAGAGGCTAGGCCTCCTTCAAATTAAGGCTGAATTATCGTAGCCCCTACCTGGAGGAGGTCCATGAAGGAACAAGAAGGGCCACCTTGGGTTATCACATGCCCCATGGTTACATGGCACCTCCGAATCAAATTATATTCTGAAATCTGTTACCCTCAATTTTTCTATAAAGCTCACAAAGAGTTCGCGAGTCGAGCTAAATATATATCGTAGCCCTACCTGGAGGAAGTCCATGGAGGAACAAGAAGGGTCACCTTGGATTATCACATGCCCCATGGTTACATGGCACTTCCGAATCAAATTATATTCTGAAATCTATTACCCCAATTTTTTTATAAAGCTCAACAAAGAGTTCGTAAGTTGAGCTAAATATATATCGTAGCCCCTACCTGGAGGAGGTCCATGGAAGAACAAGAAGGGCCACCTTGGGTTATCATGTGCCCCATGGTTACATGGCATCTCGAATCAAATTATATTCTGAAATTTGTTACCCCCAATTTTTCTATAAAGCTCAACAAAGAGTTCGTGAGTTGAGCTAAATATATTTCGTAGCCCTACTTGGAGGAGGTCCAGGAGGAACAAGAAGGGCACCTTGGTTATCACGTGCCCCATGGTTACATGGCACCTCCGAATCAAATTATATTCTGAAATCTATTACCCCCAATTTTTCTATAAGCTCAACAAAGAGTTTCGTGAGTCGAGCTAAATATATATGCGTATATCTATATGTGTGTGTGAACGAGTTAACGAGTCAAAACGACCTTATACAAATTATATTCATGAGTGTTATTTGAGTCGGGCTAATATATACACATATATTATTTAATAATCGAACATAATTTTATATTTACGAGTGATTCATATATTAAATGAATGAATTTGAGTCAAATTTACTTGAACGGGTTTAAAATTATGACCCTTTATAATTATTTGTTTAGACTTAAGACAATTCTGACAGATGATTGTAAGAGACTACTTATTAGAATCCACCTAACTAGATAAATAGTTGAGCATTTTTAATTTTTATTTAGTCAGATAAATTTTTCAAATAGTCTCTCATTATTACATGTCTAATTTCTACATGTTCAAACAAATAATTATAAAATTTACGGTTTAAGCCGAACACGTAAATCATAGGATACCTTTACATGTCCTATCAGCTATCACTTTTGTTTTTGCTTCGACTTCTTATATTCTTTTCCTCACTTTTGGAGAAAAAGTAAAATTAATCACAAATACAACTTGGCGTGCAATAGACTAATCATTCAGATCGACGTTCACATACAACCTTACCAGACTAACGCACTACTATCAGTCACCATAAGTATTCCTCCTGTGCATGATTGGATAAAATTCTTTACAATTTTTTTTAATAATCGGTTTTTAATTTATGTTGCATATTAAAATAAAACATTAGGGTTGCGAAATTTTCGCCCCCGATTAGATCCGATTGTGGGTGTTTGTTTCTCATAGTCCGTTTGCGCTATGTTGTTTTCTTGTTTCTTTGTTTTGACCGGCCAGAAAAGCTTGCTCATGAGGTGCTTTATGGAGAAGGGTCATCTCGGCGTGTTGATGATGGAGTTTGGCCGTATTCTTCATTTTCCACATTTTTTGAAGGCTCGATTTGCGCTTTTCCACCGTCTTCTACTCTGTTCACTGACGTCTTCTGATCCAGGATCCGCTTGCTACGGCGATGTTGAGGTGTGGCGTTCGGCGCATGGTCACCACGCGCCCGGGTTGTTTCACCTGGGACCACGAGTGGATGACCACGCTCTGTTCTTTTAGGCTGTGACTGGTGGCGATCGAAGGATGTTGGTGGAAGTCTGTTGCGGGACTGTTCCGGGGCGATGCGTGTGGCACAGGTGGCGGATTTTTTTTTTCTGGAGGGTAGTTCTGTATGGTTTTCTTGTTTGTTTGTTTGTTTGTCTTTTAGTTGACATGTTGTTTGTGGTTATTAATCCGGTTAGTGCTTTTAGCCCATAATGTATGACCGACTTCCTCATCAAGCAAAGTTATATGTTAACGCAGAAGAATCATTCTGGTTGGCTAGGTTTGATGTGTAGCAATTTGTCTATATATATATATGAGTTTTGTTTGGGTTGGGTGCACACCTTTGTAGTGGTGTAATTTGTACACCCTTGTGGTGGTTATGTATACCTTTACGGTGGTTTATGTACCATTCTTCATGTTTTTAATGAAAGTTTAACTCTTTCAAAAAAAAAAAAAAAAAAACATATTAGCAATGAGAATTGAGTATATTTTTATTAAGTTCTTATACTTTATGTTGTATAAAAGTTTTTAGCAAAAAACTGTCTTTTAGTTTAGTAAAGAAAAACTTCTCTTCAAAAGTGAAAAAAAATCTTTTTGATATTTTTTTTTTGATAACAAATCATATCTTTAATATGTAGTATTTTTACGGCATTCGATGTAAAAAATGGTGAAATTCATGTAATTTGAGAATTTAAAATTTATTTGAAATTGTAAAGGATTCTAATCCTGGTTGATGACACCCATATCAGCCTCACTCACATACCATTTACACATCTTCTACAATTTTTTTTTTTATTTTTTGGTTAACCATTTACATATAGAGCATGACTGAAGGATCACATTGATCCAATCGAATTCTCAACACAAGGCAATGAATTTGATTCCGATATCCCGCATGAATTGCTTTAAAGGACAAAAAAAAAAAAAAATGGTCCCTAACATTACTGTATGCTATATGTATTCCTTTTTGCCAATAACTATTACGGTGGTGACAATATCATTTTGGATTGAGAAATGTTATTTTTCACACGATCGTGTGAGATAGGTTAACAGTCCTTAATTATTAAAAATAAAAAATAAAAAATTCAAGGGCTATTAGCTCATGTTCCATCAGTATAGTGCGATTTTAGTGTGAGTATAACATTACTCTTTCGAATTTGGTTTTAATATTTTTGCTGAGGTAAACAAATGCATTCTATTATTTGATATTGAATTTCCTCTGATAAGTAAAATTCACTTTTGTGAATGCTTATTGTGCAAAATGCAAATTTAGTAATTATCACATTTTATGAGACCCAACTAATTAATTAAAAAGATGTTCCTTCGAAATCAATCACATTTCTTCCAAATTAACCATCTTCACTTGCTTGGTTGAAAAGTCCACTTCAACTAATTAAATCGACCAATCAACATCCATAGACATAGCCTTAATATGACTGCAATTTGAGATTGATCCCCTTCACCCAACTCAAGTTTGGATATGTATTCATCTCCTTGAATTTTGTTGTGTAAACTACCAATAATTTCCCAATAAAGTTGAGGCAGAATGGTGCAGGACATAGCTATTCTAATTATCAATAAAAGAGACAGATTTGGTGTTATATACTTATAAGAGGAAGACATCTAGCTAATTACAATGTTTGTTTATAATATGGGCAAAAGAAACAGGAAAAAAAAAAAAAAAAAATCCAAATTCTACCCCATCATAATCTCCTTCCGGGCATGTTTACTGTTGAAGCAGATTTTCACATAACCGAACCGGATGACATGCTCCTGCAAATCAAAGAAAAAAGTCACTGAAAAATGCCGGCCCTCGAGGGATCGAAGAGCCTTCTGTGCTTAAGTCAGTAAATATTTCTTATACAAAAGTGCAATGGAAAGAGTTTAGGATTCAATAAAACAATACCTGTTTTCTGGGGATGGTAACCTTTTTAACGTGAAACTTCTTGAAGATGGTCCTTAGTTGTTTGTCACGTGACAGGCTTGTAGCTCTACAAGAGTTGTTCGATTACTTGTGAGATTGTTTGAGTGGGGCACTGTTATTTAAAATAACAGTTTAAGATGTGCCACTTGAACTAATGAGGAAAGCAGGTCTCCTTTTCATTCTATATTGCTAATGCCATAGCTTTACCCTTAAAATGCTCAGCCATATTATAGTTGGAATAGTCATACTAGCAGATTTTTTTGAAGATATTTTCTTAGGATATAACCAACCCTGTAAGAAAGAAAATCACACATTCATGTAAATGGCAAAAGGAACAAAATCTAAGATCAAGAACATATACACAACATAAATGTAACATGGGAATTATTGAAGTCCTTATCCAGCATAAAAATATCTGCACATGCAAAGGAACATATCTGTCTTAATTAAAACAATCCAAACCTTAGAAGGCACTCAAGCTTCAAATGAGCTTCATATTTCATATCACCATGGATGGAACTAGAAAACTTATTTTAAGGGGTCAGACTGTAGTAAAAAAAATTAAGGGGTCAAAGTTTAAAACAAGACCTAAAATGTTTTTTTTTTTTAACAAATCTAAAAGCTATAAAAATATATTTTTGAGAAAAAAAAAAAAAATTCTAGAGGGTGGTCATGGCCCCACCGGCCTCCTCCTAGTTTTGTCACTGCATATCATTATGCCTAGTAACTTTATATGACGGAGTCAAGGGGCCTAAAAATATGATATATAATTATATAAGCTTAAATTTATATTTGACTCCTCGTTCATACTTTAACCCTCCTGGTTAAGAAATTTTAATTCTAACCCTACTAACTTAATTATAGCTTCAAGTCCCATGCTCTCCATGCATGTTTATGTCTATGACCATACATGCCACACATGGTCTTTTAAAGACTTTGACTTCAAGGAAAAAAATTTGTTCCCATCTACATGAAAGGAATGGTGGTGGTGGTGGAAGATATCATATCAAATGATATCAAATAAGGTAATAATATACGCATGGGACCAATACTAATCCTAACATGACCACTAGACGATGTGGGTAATCATAAATCATAATATTATCAAAAGTGATCTCACCCCTCCATCCATGCCCCCTCTCTCTCTCTCAAAAAAAAAAAAATAAATAAATAAATAAATAAAAGATCACATCCCTCTATCCATGTTTTGAGTGTGCTTTCTTTCTTTTGACCTTTTGTTAATTTGTTTGCCTCTTTTCTTTCTTCACGTGGAAAGTGAAAAATTGCAATGGCCAAGGCAATTCACTTTCCTTCCTTGAATATATATTCTCCTTACTTTTTTGGAACGGATCAAGTTGCTAGCTACCTAGAAAATGGAGCTTGAAAAGCTCCTACTTTTTCCACCACAATACTGTCTCTAATGATATTTAATAATTAGTACCCTAATGAAGGTATGAATGATCAAACTGTGGTTGATTATCTCCTATATTATACTATTTACTCTCCTTTCCAACTTAGAAAATGATACTTAAAGATACTAATTCTTCTAAAAACCAAAATAAAGATTAATAAAATTTATTTTGCTTATGGAATTTAAACCATGCTTGTCTTTTAGTAATAAGAGTTATTTTTAATTATACTGAGCGGGGTCAGGGGTTACATTTTTTTAGTAGCGAGGTTTTGGTTTGAATTTGTACAAGAATACCCTATAAGGTTATAAGGAACTTAGATTCTGTACAATAAAATTGCTTTACATATGACAGTCTGTTTAAGTCTCACTTGCTCAAGTTGTCCTAGCACTTACCTCAAGCAAGTGAGACATGTCTCACATGGGTTGTTCTATTGCAGGGATTACCCTATTACACGAGATCTCCATCCCCATAATTAAATCATTACATGTATCAGGAATAGGTTTTGAATGCTTCGAATTTACTCGTCCATCTTGTACTCCATCAGAGGTTCTTCATGCAATAGGACAATTCTCTGAGCTGACATCTTGTCCAAACAATTAAGTTCCAGACAAGCTCTCACATAAACAGTCATATTTCATAGATCCCCATAATTAAACCAATACCTATGTTAAGAGTAGGTCTTGAATATTCTGAATTTACTCGGCCATCTTGGACCTTTGAGCTTTTTTTTTTAAAAAAAAAAAAAAAAGAAAAAAAAAAGAAGAAATGAGCAAACGTTTTGATATTCATGTAAATAGTAGAAAACAACGGGCCAAAAAGCAAAATTGTAAAAGACAAAGAGAATATTTCACTTTTCAGTTTTCACCGTAAAAGGTGGGGCAAAAGGTGAAATATGTCAAAAGTTGATAACTACTTTTTCGTTCCCGCTTTTTTTTTATTTGCCCTGTTCGTAATGAGTCATTTTGACTTTCCTGTAAACATTCAGTCATTCACAAACGCCACCTTCTTTTGCGCCCTATTACGTGCTTAAATAAAGCCAAAATCTTTACCCAAATAATAGAAAAGAAATTAACTAAATTCAAACTGTGAAGAAAAATATTGGGTTTTTTTGGAGTGGAAGAGATTATGAACATTTTAATTGTGATATCAAAGCCTAGAAAAGAGGGGAGTATGACCCACAAGAGAGGCCCAGTTGCTTTGGACAATTGCAATCTATGGCTTTGAACACCAACTGTTTGACGAAAATGGCCAAAGAAGAAGTTCACCAACAGCAGCATCACCAACTGGGTCTCTGTCTTTGTCTCTCTCTTTCTCTCTCTCCCAGTTCACTCCCTCAACCTCACCAGTCACCACCACCACCGCTATCCTCTTTTTCTCTCTTTCCATTTTTCTCTCTGGATTTTCTTGCTCTTCATGGACCGAAGTGACAAGCAACAGCAGCAGCTGTCGTTGGCCAAGTGTGCACGGCAGCGATGCAATGAAGAATGGTTTGTTTTATGCAATTTTTTTTCTAAGTTCGAGTGTTGTAATTCACTTCAATTATCATATTTTTACTTATTTTTATTATAGGCATATATTTTCATTTCTTAATTGTTTGATATCTCGGTTTATGTCTTTTATCTTCTAATTAGTTCATATTCCTGTTCATGTGTACTGGGCGATGCAATGAGTGATATGTTTTGATAGTCTTTCAATGTTTTGATGTTTAATACACTTCAGCATCAGATTTGTAGTTACTGCCTTCCTTTGAATAAAGTTAAATAATTTGAATGCATGTATTTCTGTTTTAAAAATTGCTTGAGTGATGTGCTGAAGTAAGGTTTGTTTGATGGTATTTCTATATTCTGATGGTATGATTCACTTCCACTTTTCGATCTTTTGTTCCTGATTTATTCTTTTTCTGTTTGTGTGTATGATGCTGTCTTTTGTCAATGTTAATGTGCTTTTGTTCTTGGTTCTTCATGTTTAACTTTAGAATATTTCACTTGTGTAAATTATAATTTGTCATTAGTCCATGAGGTCAGGCATAAGCCTTAAAGCGTGAGGGATAAGCCATTACTATAGTGCACGAACAGTTTAACAGACCAGAAGAGAAGAGCCATGCAAGAAGAAATAGAATGCTGAAAATTGAGCATTCAGCAGTAAGAGTTGAATAACTTTGCTTTCAATCCAAAAAAAAAAAGAGTTGTGTAAGAAAGAGAGCATGGTATGCTAGTAAAATCCCAAACTTGTATCCAAAAGGAAAATGCAGAACACAATCCTGAAGAAATCTTGCTGGAATGTTGTGTCACCAAAGGTTAAGATGTTTTATAGGAGATCAACTCATTTTCATGTAAAAACTAGCAGATAATCTTTTTTCTTATCGTTGTAGTTTTGACCATGGTCAACTCTATCAATTAACTAATTGGTCCAGCTAGGCAAATGCCTATCCCATGATAGCAGAGAAGATGTGCTATTTGAGCCTTCAGCATGCGCCTAAACTAAAAGCAAAATGCCTTTGGAGAGCCAACGTTAAGTATCTGGGCCTTGGGTGTTCTGTTGGTGCCTTACCTCAAGGCACGCCTTCTAAAACTTATTTTCCCAAGAAAACAAAAAATCCACTCTAAATGATGCCATCTCTGCTTTATTTGCATATTCCTGTTACCTATCATTGCTACTAATATTTGAAAATAAGCACATTAAGAGACTAAAATTAGAGATCCAAAGCGAAGGAATGAGTTCAATTTGCTGATCTATGAGACTATGAGATATGTACATATGGTACATATACACATATTAAACAATACATGCGTCGTTGTTATAAGATTTCTTTTTCAGATTTAAGAATATTTCCCACACATAACGAATATATAAGGTTTTGTTGTGGTTGGCATTGATAAATCTTTATAGTTTCTTGTTCTAAATTTGCAACTAAATTTATGACTACCGACAGCTTTTGACAGTTGCATAATATTTTAACAAATATGTTATTTCGTCCAAATGCTTTTGAAAATATAGTATTCCTTTCCAAGTGTTAATGTATGTGGCTTACTTCTTTACCTTTTATCCTTCCGAATTGTGTGGTTATATTTCAATGGTAATAATTGTTATAATATTTTTAAGTGCTGGTGCTCTAGAAACAGTGATTTCTTTGTGTGTTAAATCAATAGATTATTGCTAACTCTTTATATTTTCTGACATAAATCTATAGGCTTAGAACTAGTGCTGATCCCTAAATCAGAATTACACTTCAATTAGTGTTCTTCACATGTATCTTTAAGAAAGATAATTTTTGTTAATAGCTAGTGTCAGACCAGGATCCAAAAGCTATCAACTTAACCTAGAAATTCACTTGTTCATTTCTTTTGTGGATGCAATTATTCATTTGTCAGTAATTGGCTGATAACCTGTTGTAGGATTTTTCGAGATGTTCCAAGTGATATTACCATAGAAGTGAGTGGAGGGACATTTCATTTACATAAGGTAACTATCTCCCTTGTTTTATTATGGATATGTTCGTTATTTTCTGATTGAGAGTTTGCTTCTGCGATGGATGAAGCTTCTTTTATTTAGTTGTTGGTGATGCATATGTTTGAATGCAATTTCATTGTGGTATTCACTTCAGCAGTATTATCTTTTGTAAACATAAAGAATGAGTTAATAGATGGTATTAAATACATACTATGTTTCAGGTTGAAAATCTAGTTTGTTCTCTCTTTCTTGGGTATGCTTATGAATATCTGATGCAGGTATTATTTGCTAGTGAATATTACCTGACATCTTCCCTTGGGCTTTGCCTCAGTTGTAAGGTGTGGGATGGGCCTGCAATTGGTCTTAAAGTCAAATTTCACCTCTGAAAAAACAAGGGGACTTTAAATGAAATTCAAGTTTGCTGGAATTGTGAATTAAATGGGAAAAGAAGAATCAAATTGGGAGGAAAAAAATATGTATGTCAAGGGGGGAAAATAAAAATATAAGAAAAGGAAAGTCATTGTCTCTCATTCTGATTGTCTCTGATTAATTGGGAGTATTCAACTATTTTGATTGTCTAGATATTTTGTTACTCATTGCATTTCCTTTTTTCAACCACTAAAATATACACATAAAAGTTAGGTAAGCATGAACGTTTTCTAAAATTGGAGATGTACGTTGCCAGAATTTTGAATATTAAATTCGTCAGAATTATATATTTCCACCAAAGCAAACTTACAGATTGCCACAATTATACTTTCCCGAGGCGCACACTCTTGGATTTGTGATGCTCTTCACCTGCCTTACTAGTTTCATAGATTCTGTAGTTGGTTTACTTAACAGAACTGAAGAAATCCTCGAGTGATGCATCGTTTCTTATCATTGTGTACCTACTTAAATATCTTGAAAATGATTAACTAGAAGGGCCAAAATTAGTTACTGTACCTTAGACAATAATCTAGTTGCAGAAAGTACAACATGAGAAATAAAGAGAGTGAGTGCCTATAACCTTCTCTTTCCAGCAATTCTCCCACAAACCTCCACCGCTAAAAGAAATCTAAAAAGAAGAAAGGACTGAATAATCATTGGTTTAATTATAAGAAGTTGCTTTATGCATAGCGGTGATATTATTTTTTCATGCTTTTCATGGTTTTGATTGTCTTGATTCTCAAATGCAGTTCCCTCTTGTCTCTCGAAGTGGGCGAATCCGAAAATTAGTTGCAGAACATAGGGATTCTGATATCTCAAGGGTGGAGCTTCTTAATTTACCAGGAGGTGCAGAGTCCTTTGAGTTGGCAGCAAAATTCTGTTATGGAATCAACTTCGAAATTACATCTATGAATGTTGCTCAGCTGTGCTGTGTTTCTGATTACCTAGAAATGACTGAAGAGTTTTCAAAAGATAATCTTAATTCCCGTGCTGAAGAATATCTTGAGAGTATTGTTTGCAAGAACCTTGAAATATGTGTTGAGGTTTTGCAACAATGTGAAAACCTACTCCCTCTTGCAGATGAGCTGAAAATAGTTAGCCGTTGCATAGATGCAATAGCCTCAAAGGCTTGTGCAGAGCAAATTGCTTCAAGCTTCTCACGTTTAGAGTACAGCAGCTCAGGAAGGCTTAACATGAACAGGCAAGCCAAGCGTGATGAGGACTGGTGGATAGAAGATATATCTGTTCTGCGGATTGACTTGTATCAAAGAGTTATGACGGCAATGAAGTGCCGTGGGGTCCGTCCCGAGAGTATTGGTGCATCCCTAGTTGGTTATGCCCAGAAAGAGTTGACAAAGAAATCCAGCTTATGGAATCCATCTAGCCAGACAAAAGCTGATTTTCTTTCAGGTTCAAATGGGCATGAAAAACTGGTGGTTGAGACAATTGTCAGCCTCTTACCTGTTGAGAAACTTGCTGTTCCAATCACATTCCTTTTTGGTCTTTTGCGAAGTGCAGTCATGCTTGATTGTACAGTTGCTTGTAGGCTTGATCTGGAGAGGAGGATTGGGTCCCAGTTGGATATTGCTACTCTTGATGATCTTCTGATACCTTCTTTTAGGAATGCAGGCGATACCTTATTTGATGTTGATACAGTTCATAGAATTTTGGTAAATTTCTCACAGCAAGATGATAGTGAAGATGATATGGAAGATGCCTCTGTTTTTGAATCTGATAGTCCTCATTCGCCTTCCCAATCTGCATTGTTCAAAGTTGCAAAATTAGTGGATAATTACCTTGCCGAAATTGCTCCTGACGCAAATCTCAAGCTTGCTAAGTTCATGGTCATCGCAGAGGCTTTACCGACACATGCACGCACCGTTCATGATGGCTTGTATCGAGCCATTGATATTTACCTGAAGGTATGTATTACTCATCTTTGCTTGCAGTTTTATCCGGAGAAAAACATTTTGCAACTTGAAACAGACTGATTGTGGAGGAGGTTTCCATTGCATATTACAGATACTTGATCTTGATTCTCGACAGGGAGCACTTGCGCAACCACTCCCCTCCTAAGAATTAATAGAAGATATAGTCATGATCAATTTCAAGAAAGAAGAAGGAGAAAAAAAAACTTGGCTAATACTACTTTTATCCAATAATCAAAAACCAAGTCTTTTGAAATATATTTTTCTGGTGCTTCTATCGCCTATTAGTAATTACCACTGAGATTGACCTGGAGTAAACAGAGTTCAATTATATTACCAATTGGTTTTTGGAATTTCCTTATATCTGATATAAGGCAAATGAATGTTCAGGCACATCAAAGTTTATCAGATTTTGACAGGAAGAAGCTATGCAAAATGATTGATTTCCAAAAGCTCTCTCAGGAAGCTGGTGCACATGCTGCACAAAATGAGCGCCTCCCTCTCCAATCTATTGTACAAGTGCTCTACTTTGAGCAAATAAGGCTCCGGAATTCCTTGAGCTGTTCTTATGGAGATGACGACCACAAGCCAATACACCAGTCATGGCGGATCAGCAGTGGTGCGCTAAGTGCAGCAATGTCTCCACGAGACAACTATGCATCATTGAGACGAGAAAATCGTGAGCTAAAACTTGAGCTAGCGAGGTTGCGGATGAGACTAAATGATCTGGAGAAAGAACATGTTTGTATGAAGAGGGATATGGAGAAGTCCAATTCTCGTAAGTTTATGAGTTCTTTCTCAAAGAAAATTGGTAAATTGAGCTTCTTTGGACATAGTTCTTCGAGGGGATCAAGTTCTCCATCAAAGTATTCGCATAGAACAGACTCTAAGGTTATTGAGAGAACATGTGCAAGCACAGAATAGGTAATTAACATCACTCGGTTTTTTTTTTTTTTTGGGCCTTGTATCTGTTGAGTATCTGCACGTCATGTTTGTGGTGGCCTTTTCACTTTCTAATGTTTATTTTTCCCTTTTTGGCCACCTTGTAAATGATTTCTTGTGCTTTGAGTTAGCAAGATAGGGGGCTCTTCTCGATTGCAAGTGATGGTTTTTGGAGATTACTGCTTTGATGTTTATACATATTTAAAATACTTTTGATGTGACAATTACGTTCATGACAAATGGTAAATTCTTTGGTACCACCCCATACCATGCCTCTGGGCTCTACATATCCCTGTTATATATCATTTGTTTTTTTCCCCATTTATGATTTCTGTTAACATGAGTAATTCTTCCAGAATAGTCCCAACTAAACTTAATTTCAAGATGACTATTTTCTGCCTTTTCTTTTTCTCTTAAAATTTGCGTCATCTTCTCTCGCCGAATTTCATTTTTCAATATAGTTTCCAAGTAATTCCTGAAATTATTACTAGATTCTAGAAATAAAACAGGCTTGTCTGCCTTAATTTGCCTTTTTTTTTTCCAGGTTAAATCCTTTACTAATTTTATATCGTTCTCAATGCCAAAGAGTGGGAATCCTGAAAATGTTAATAGACCCAAAAGTGTCATTATGCCTATGACTGACCCAGTGAAAATTTTAAAAAAGCTCTGAATGAATCTTGCTTGCAGCAACAATTGCAACGACTGTTACAACATTATTTTAGTAGTTGTTCCAAGAAAAACCCTTTGCACTGCTAGCTTGTCTGTTGTTCAAACTTTGATTGGCATAGTATCTGCAATTTCTTAATGATATTAATCATAGAGCTATAACTAACTACCAATTCTCGCTCTTGTATTGTCAATATGGGACCTGATGTGTTTGAGGGAAAGTAAATACGTCTTGAATATAAAATATTATCTATCGAGAATTATTGAAAATGAATTTAATTGTCTATGATGTTGAGGAGTAAGCCATGAATGAGTTAATCATATGTGAAAAAAATAGTAACAGAAATTAGTGCTCTGTTAGGTTGCCAAGAGAATGGGTGAAGGAAAAGCAATGGTGTGATACACAATTTTTTTTGTGCTTTTTTCTTTGTTACTAATTTTTTTTTTTTTTTTGACATAAATGAAATGTTAAAAAAGATAAATTTGGATGGCCTGAAGTTACATAATGTAGGGGTGTTACGCAAAACAGGTCTGCATGACAAATAGAGTGATTTATGCTAGTTGACGTATTCAGTAACAGCTGGATACATAGAATAAACAAATTAAAGTAGAGAAATCTTAATTGAGCTGTCACTGAATCCTATGGGGCCAGAATCAAGCTACATAGAGACATGGTTTGAATAATCCAAGAGGCTTCACCAATTCAAGAAGTCTGCAAATTCTGTCGGACATACTGGGGCTCTCCTTTGTCGCCTCTCATCATTGATTGGCAAGTCAAAAGTAACCCTTAAATTACGAAAATTATGGTAACTATCTGGTTTCCTTAGACAAGATTTCAACACAGTAACCTGTTTGCTAGTGCTACATTCAGACTCTAGAGCAGGATCATCTGTTTTAGGCAATTTTGTACTGATGCTATAACTGTCTTTATGCTTTTGATAAGCACTGGAAAATCGAAATTTAGTTGTTGAATCTTCCTGTGATTTCTGCTTGATTATTTGTTGAGTTCTCTTTTTCTCTACTTGGGAGTCCTTTCTGAGTTTCTTGTCGCATTCTTGTTCCCTGGAGGTTAGATCATCCAAACGCATGTTCTTAAATTGACGCCGAAGGGTTGGGTTGTGGCTTTGGTGCATCGGTGTTACCCCGGCGTATGTCGTGATTTGTGAAGTCTGTATATGATGTTGTTGGTTGACATGATTTCTTGGAGACTGCATTTGCCTTGAAGATGAAGGCTGGCTGCAGTGCCCTTTGGCTTTTAGCAGTTGGTAGATTTTGCGATTAGGAACAATGAAGAATACTTGACCAGGGACCAAAACTGCCTCACGTTTAACCACAAACCATGGACACTCAAATACATCCGGCCGTGTAATGGAGTGCCGGGGTTCCTCCTCATCACTTCTGCAGCAGTTATAGGTTCTGTGTGAACCTCCACATATCTACCTGGGTGCACCAATTTCAGCACACCTGTTTCCCTTTTTGTAGCTCCCATTGTTTCTGTTTCCTTAGCAGATATGACTAAAGAAAATTCAAAGGAGATCAGGGACTTTCAGGTAGCCCCTTTGTTCCTTTTTATAGCGTCTCTCCTTTCACTCAATGACAAAAGTAGGCGGCAAATCCTATGAAGGGATCTTTGGAAAACATGAAAGTTGGTTCCAATTGGGTGACTTAAGGTGCACTTAATAGAGATAAATCTGAAGTTATCTGAAAATATTAAGATCCTTTAGCTTTTCCATTGTTTTATATATCTATACCATGGTCTTTTGTTTTCTTGTAACCGATCGAATACCGTAGATATGTTCATGCAGGTTGGCCGCAGGCTGTTCTTTTCATGTTTGTTTTTTTTTTCTTCTTCTTTGGATGAACACAAAAATGGTCAGTTAGGTGGCAAAAGAGGAAATAAGCTCATCTTTTTAAGCTATTCTGAAGCACATGCTGATTAAGAGATATTTTCCCATCTTTTAACTTCAAAATTATGATACTCTTGTAGAACATCCCAAAGTGTATAAACTATTTACTTACATTCTTTCCTCACCATTAGGGATTATATCAGTATATCACCAAGAGATAATTCATAGGGAAAAATTGCCTTGTAACTGTGTTTTGTCCCTTTCCTCTTTCCTTGAATTGCTCATAATGCTCACTTGTCAATTGAGTAAAGAACCCTTGGATGAATGGTCAAGTCAAACCGCAGTCAGGTGGTTGGTTAGCACAGATTTGGCTATGAATAAAACAACCGATAAAACTAGACAGAACACTATTATATGAATGACATAGTGGCCTAGAACATAACGACTGGCCTTTCCCTTTGGAGTTTGAACATTGTGTGATTCATGCATGCTATTGTGTCTTTTATCTTGTATGGATTATGATGAAAAAATATCCTAATTTTTTTAATAAAACATCTCTATCATTCACTAAAGAAAGAACCCTTGGATAGTTTTACATCATCGATTTTTTTTTTCTTGATTATGCCTTCAAAAGTTGTCTGCGACAAACTTAGATGGGCAAGGTAAGAAATTACATTTTTATTTCTAATGTTGATATAGCAGTCTAACCGACCCTTGTATCACTTCTTGTTTTTTAAAAAAAAATCAAGAACTGGTTAAGACTCACATTCGTATTGTGGGATAATTATTAGATATAAATACAATTTCTAACATTATTCAACTTATATTACACTAGAAGAGCCAAGTATATACTATACACAGAGTCAAGGCCCGCTCAATGTAAGGCCAATTGGGCCTCTACTTAAGGCCTCCAAAATTAATATGACTTTTAAAATTACTATTTGATTTGTGATCAAATTTTGATTCAATCGTGATTTAAAAGTCACGTCAATTTTGGGAAGACAAGGAGGAGATGTCTAGCATTAGTCTGAATTATATATGTATCTGAAAGCTATTCATGAAAAATAATATAGCATGAAGCATAAGAAACAATGAAAAGCCAGTATTCCTCTTTCAACTGATTGGCCGCAGCCTGTGTTCACAGCTCTTCTCTCGGATCAAGTCTGTAATATTACCAAAAACAGTAACATTAAGGTACTTTTACCAATGGCATATCCAGGACAGGAGCACATGCCATATTTCAGAGGAAAAATAGACTGGCAAGGAGGAAAACTAGAAAACAAGCACATACTCATTCCCAGAAAGCAGTCAAATATCATCCCATCCCTTGATTTCAACAGTTCGAGACACAAAAGAAACGAATAACAAGGGGTCTTCCACCACATACATGATACATGAACTTATTGAAGGGTCTTTCTAAATTTCCTCTCGTGGCTTCAATAATTATGCAGATTTGGTATAGAAGCGAATGCCAACAGCCAAACCCAAGATTATAATGGGAACTAGAAACTGGAGGACCTTGATAATAAACTGCGGCGTCTTATCCGGATTGTAGTGAGGCTGTTTGGGAGGAGTGTACTTGACCTTGGTGGGGATGGTTGATGAATCAATATCTCCTACGTAGAATTCGTCCATCATGGCTCTTGCACTGCTACTGTGGCCAACATCCTCAAAATCATTAGTTGCATCCTTTCCTGCAAAACCATAAATCATATTGGCAGTATTAGCAGATGTTTGCAAATGCATAATTAAATATATGCCAAAAATACTGCAACTTTTATAACACCTGTTGCAGACAACAAGACATCATCACCACCAGGATGGTCCTCCAAGAACTTTGTCACATTATATACCTGTTCCAGGCTTCCAGCACATTAGGATACAGCATTCAAGGATATTGCAATTGGAAGACCACAAGGCAGCATGCCAAATCAAAAGAGAAAGCCAAGCACAATGAAGATCACCCATATTAAAGTTCATCCATCACAAAATTGTTGATTAATCCTCAAAGCTCAAGTTTAGTGAAGGGCTCCCACATAGCTCAAAGGCATTTTTCTTTGACACTAGGCATATGGGCTTTCTAGCATAAACCGATAAATTGGTATCAATATGAGGCATAGTAAATGAGGTGGATGCCCCAACTAGAGGTTTTACATGTTCCAATGGAGAATGAACACTACATAGACTAAATTATTTGAATTTCATTTTCCTCATTTTTCTATGAATAGAACAGTATTTTTTAGTGTAGGAAATTCCATCTAATTTTCACAACTATAACACCTTTTTATTAAATTATTTTCCCCAGTTGTAGAGGGGATTTCTACCCTGCTGTCTGAAATTAACAGTACAGCCCTACTTGATAATGTACTTCCCCCAATTACTTCTAGCTAAAGTTAGTCAATGATGACTTCAAGAAGTACCAAATAATCGAACCGTCCCATCCACGAACCTTGATTACACTAAAATGAAAGGAAAAGGGAGTCAATGATAGTCATGATGCCTGATGCATGACAGCAAGCTAAGAATAATTATAAAAAAAAGTAGGATCATGGTTTCTGATCACACTACTGAAGCAGGCTATTGTTCCTGTGGCATTGCAGAAGTCTGGTATATTTCAGATTATTCAAGTGTATTTGAGTCTTTGAGTTTTTTTTTTTTTTTTGATAAGTAAGTAATCAAAAAAACTTATTATTAATATGTATACTTAGGATTTGTCCAAAGAAAAACATCGTGACTTATAGTTACTAGGGTCTTAGGGTTCAATACTCTTATAAATAGGGGTTATGAAATAATTGTAAGACAGATATTCTTTATTATCAGCAAAATCGCATTTGGCTTGTTAGTTCTTTCACAACCAATAGAGTTTTGCTTATAAGCTGAAAAGGAATTTCCTTTGTTTCCCTTAAGAAACTTAGGTTTTGATGGACAATTGAAGGAAATCTTATTTCCTGGCACTCCCGACTAGGTCATAATAGTAACTTAATTGAGAAATGATACAAACAAATACTTGGTGATCAAGAGGGACCGGGAGAGAAGACCACATCCTTAATAACATGCAGTAACACCAAAATAACATGCCAAAATTTCCTTCACATCAAAAGGCATTATAAAGATTCAACGGAATAACAGGTCTTGTAATGGCATAAATGAGAAAATGAGCAAACTTCTATATGTGATGAAGATTTGCTACACGAAAGGTATTACATATACTTTCAAGTTCTTACTCCCAACTCCCAAGTACTTACTCCTTGATATGGCAGTGAAAATCGAATTTTGGACAAGTAAATCTGTATATTTTACATCAATGGAGATTTTCACTACCACATTAAATAGTGAGCACTTGGAAGCACATATAGCATTTCTCATTATAAAACGATTACCATGAAACAGATCTGAATCCTCTAAATTTCCTATGGTAACCCCATGGTGGGGTTCTTAAAATGCTAACCATTATTTTGAATTAAATGGTTAAGATTTTGCCACCTCAACATACAATTTAATTAGATACCATGAATTAAGAAAAAAAATAAAGGATTCTCTAAAGGTAATAATTTCTGAAATGTCAAAATCTGAATCATTTAACTTAAAATAATAGTTAAGATTTAAGAACTCTACCGTGGAGTTGCTCTAGGATATTTAGAAGATCCTAATCCGAGAGACACAATGCCTCCATAGAGAATGATGGCTAAATTAATCCAATAAAAGATCAATAAATATTGGAGAAAAGAAGAAAAGATTGTAAACAGGCAATTGCTTCAGATTCAGTACATGATTAGTCAAAGAAGAAGCACCAATCAATCCATCTAGCCATTAAATAAATGACACATGCAGGAGAGATTGGAACATTTTGATCCAAGTAATCACTCAAAGAGTTCCATAAATTTACACAGTTCTAATTTTTCTACTATCGGATTATTAAAAAGCATGGCATACGAACCTTAGGCTCCGAACATGTCCATTTAAGAACTGAGCCTTCCTTTCATAAGTGGAGCACTGAATATACCCTTGATTGAAAAATATGTTGATTGGTATAGTTTAAACCCATCTGTGGTGATCATTGATAAAGTTGAAAAATATGGTTGAGAATCATCTTCACCATCCTCTTTCCTTATGATTTCAAACTAACTCTTAATATTCAAATTGAGGACCATGCATATCACACAGAAACCAATCCCCGCTACAACGAAATGAAAATAATATGGTAAACTGTCTCGCTTTTCTATTCCTTTGATCTTGCATGCAAGTCACTTGTACAAGAAATAATATTTTCTTAAAAAGATCTAAGTGCTCATATTCTTGTCTTTCCATTGTTACATAGTAGTGTCAGATCCTACACACACAAAGATGCCAAGATTTATGAAAAAAAACAACAAGCAGAATTGCGAATCCAACATACAAAAAAAAATAAAAAAAGGAACTTAGCCCATCACAAAAAACGATAACTTCCAAACCCAGATCCAATTATCTTGTCCATTGGAAAACAACGACATTATATTCTCAATTCTCGAAAAGATCACAGAAAATATACAAGACCCAGGTTCGGTCACATGGGGAGGGATATGACATACCTTGCCGTCAATGACAAGCCAGCAGTCCTTGGGGCTGTTGTGGTCAGAAACCTCAGGTAGAGTGTAGACCTTGCGCTCTCCACCCATTGATTCCCAGGGGAGCAAGATTACCCAAATTCCCTCCTCTCTTCAAAGACTTGGGAAACCGATGGGAGCTTGCGCAATGTGCAAAGGCTTTGCGTGGATTTGAAAGAAAAACAGAGAGGGTTTGGTTGGTGAAGTCAATAGCAGATTTGAAGGAGGTAGTGGGTTGGTAACTGGTATGGGTCTGATGGCTTGTCACCAACCACCTCGCATAGCTTCTTAATTTTGCTGGTGCGGCTTATGGAATTTCTTCAATTTTATGGCTGCCATTATTAAAAAAGAAAATCCTATAAACCGGACGGACGTGAGAAATTTTCTCTCACACCCAATTTGACTCTCTTTTTTTAGTCCGAAAAGCTAACAAAAAAATGCTCTAATAGATTGAAGGGATCATCAAACATTCAAAGATTGCAACTTTCTAGAGATAAAGTCTAAACATAATCATGGTAGCATTTTCACGTAAAGTAGAGTAATGATATATATATATATATATATGCTAATTTTTTTTTTTTTTTTTTATTCTTAAAATTGATATAACTTTTAAAATTATTATTATTTATTTATATTTTTTTAAATTTCACACTTTTGTTAAAAATTAAATTAAACAAAAGCTACTTTCTTTAACTTTTGATCTGAAATAATTAGGGAGGTTCCAATAAATAGGTAAATTAGGTAAGGATTATTGTGTTTTTTATCATTTTGACTTTAAGACCAAAATTTTAAAATTTGTATTTCAAAAAAAAAAAATTAAAATTAAAATTTGAGTTTGGGTCCACTCTAAATTCCAAGGCTCTTTTTTGTTAAGTAGATATTATTAATAGTTGTTTATACAATTATGACCCCAAATAAAAAAAAAAACAAAAAAAAAAACATGAACCAATAGCACAACAAACCATGGTGCCATGGTGGTGGAACCTAGCCACCCTTGGCTTGGGCAGCTTATGCAATTGGCCACGGCCACCCTTAAGAGCACTTGCAGAGTGGTTAGAGACTGGTGGCGTGAGCCACCTTTAATAGCAGAGTGTCTCACACCTACCCACTAAATCGTGGTTGGAGGGTGTTTGGGCCACCTACTTTTTTTTTCTTTTTGTCTTTTAGCTTCTTTTTGTCTTCACTTATATATATATATATATATATATATATATAAAGGGACATAATTTTATTTTCACCTTCATTTTTATTATTTATTTTTGTAATGTTATTTTTTACACTTATTTATCATATCAATTTTACACTAATAGATGTTACTTATTTTAAATTGCTTTTATTATTTATTATTAACAAAAAGACTCACGAAGTTTTTGAATTTAAAATAGGCCAGAACTTAAATTTTAAATCTATGGAATTGAAAACTTTGATCTTTAAAGTCAAACAACGGAAAAACGCACAAGGGTCTTGACCTGATTTCTCCCCCCCCCCCCAAAAAAAATAAAAAATAAAAATAAAAACCTAATCTTTTTCGATACAAACAAAGTTACAGAAAATAAATAACATAAGAGCATTACTAAAAGCTTTTAGCTATTTTGGTGAGGTACTTTTGTGAAAAATACACAAAAATTACTCTCAGCAGCCTCAATGTTATAACAAAAAAGCATTAGGGTCCGTTTGAATTTGCGATTTCAAAAAGTGCGATTTAAAATCACAATTTTAAAATGTGCGATTTAAAAAATTTGATTTTTAAAAATGCAGTTAAGCGTTGGGCAAAATCCCAGTTTAGCATTTAAAATCACAAATTAGCCTTTAAAATTCTGCGTTTTCAAAAAAGTATCATCTCACCTGCGATTTGAAAAAACAGATTTTCTGCGTTTTCAAATCGCAATTTTTAAAATCGCAGTTTCCAAACGATTTATGTTCTGAAATTTGGTTTAAAATCGCACTTATTGTCTACGAAATTGCAATCTCAAACATACCCTTAGTGAGTAAACAGTATTCACCAACAATAGTGAACATTGTTCGGCCTCTCTTCACTCACGCTACTCACTGCACGTATTCTTCTTGATTGATTCACTATTTTCTTGTATTTTTTTTAATTCTTCATTTTTCATAAAATATTTTGATGAGCACGTAGACTAAGTTAAAGCCTTTGAATAATAACACTTTCTAAACAACAAATTCAAAAGCAGAGACATGTCAGATTTTGAAATAGGAATACCTTAACATAAGACAAATATTTAAAAATATTACCATTAGAAAAATATTACCATTCAAATAAATAAATGTTATTATAAAGGAAAAAATTATTTAAATAAAATAGTGATAGTAGATAATTAAAATAGTGAAGCTGTTGAGGTGTTTTAAAAAAGTAAATGGCTAAAATAAAAAAATAATAATAATTTTAAACTATTTTAATTAATAAAATTTGATAAGTATACTCAAAAATTAGAAATGATCAAAGATCATAAATGTTGATGAACAAGACAAAGAGATTGTTTGTTGGGCCATCAAATTCAACAACCTTTATCTTTTATTTTATTTGAATTTGTGTTGAATATTGACAAAGAAAACTGGCTAGCTAGGGTAGGTGAGTCATAAAAAAATAGGCTTCGCCAAAGGACTTAGCGTCATAAACATGGTATTAATGGCATTACACAATTGCCATTTTTTTTCATGTCGTTTTAACGTACAACTACAGTTTTCTCATTTCCGTTTCAAACATATTTTGCGCATTGAATATCTTGAAAGTATTGGGAAACTATGGTCATATTTGTTTGGATTTTTTTTATTTCTGTCTTTTATTTTGTGTTTTTAAGACAAATATATTAACAAATAAATTAAAATATAAAAACAGTTTTTCACCTTTATTTCATATTAAAACATTTTCTTTTAACTAAAAACAAAAATAATACTTTTTTAATCCCATATTAGGAAAATGAATAGTCCACGTAGAGTAAGGGTGCGTTTGAGATTGCGATTTCGTAGTGAAAAAGTGCGATTTTAAACCAAATCGCAAAAAAAATAACCGTTTGGAAACTGGGTTTTTTTTAAATTGCGATTTGAAAACGTAGAAAAATGCTTATTCAAATTGCAGGCAATGTGGTACTTTTTTGAAAACGCAGTATTTTAAAAGGTTAACCTGCGATTTTAAAGATCAAACTGCGATTTTACCAAAAGCTTAATTGCGTTTTTAAAAATCACATTTTAAAATCGCACATTTTAAAATCGTTATTTTAAAATCGCAAATTCAAACAGACCCAAGTGTATTATAAAGGCACTCATAAGTGCTAAGTCTCACATTTTTTATTATGTAAAACTGTATTTTATAAGCGATTATAAAAATATCCAAATTGACTAATTCTTTTAAAGGGATAACGAAAATGTCGCTAATATTTTCCCTCAATCATTTAAAAAAGTACCCTCCAACACACATTAACAAATATATCATATGCTTTCAATCTGTTGACCATTTATTTTTAGTTTTTTTCAATTACAACTTTTTTTTAGTAAGTGCAACATAAGAACAAAGAGCAACGACATAGCAACAAAAGTAAGAAAAAATGGGAACTAGACTGAAAAGTAAAACTCAATCTTGATAGTGAACCACCTACTGCCCCAAGAGAAGACTTCGTTGATGAAGGTATTGGTTGGGAATGCTACCAGTAAAATTAGTTGCAGCAACCTAACACCCAAAGAAACTTAATTCATGTACAGCTTCCAAGAAAACTGAAAAGACTAATAGGTAGAAGAACAGCAATGTAAGGACAAGGGTGATGAGGCAGAAACTTAGGCAAAGGTCCTTACATTGTTGTCCTTACAATGTAAGGATCACGATTTGACTTCCAGGTTGCGGCTGGTGGTGCTTGGTGATTTGGGTGTCTCCTGCGGTCGTTTGATGAAGAAGGAGGTCCTCGGTGGTGACGCTTGTGGTCCACGCGTCGCCGCCGATGACAGCGTTTCTTGACGCCGGTGTTTGTGAAACTGTGATGGTTTTCTGTTGTTGGATTTTGTTGTGTTTTTTTTTTTTTTTTTTTTTTCCTGATAGTTTGCTTTGTGCTTGTATTAATCTAGTAATTGGTTTTCGTCCAGAATGTGTGACCGATTCCTTGTTCAAGTAAAGGTTTATGTCAACGCATAAGCACCATTCTGTTTGATGGATTTTTTTTTTAATAGCAACTGTCTTTTTATGTGAGTCTTTTAGACTCAAGTTGTAAGTACAACCTTGGGGTGGTTGTTTATGCTCACCTATATGGTGTTAGTTGTCGTAAGAATTCAGTAATGAAAGTTTCTACTTTCCTTCCCAAAAATAAATAAAAAAATAAGCAGAGGCGCATGTTGTCCACACGAGCCTAGGATGCGCAGTGTGTGTAGTACATGCTCATGGGCAGAGGCCAAAGGATAGAAGAGTGTAGGGGCGGAGCTACCCCTTGGCTTGGGGGGCCTGACAGGGATAGAGCCAGAAGTTCTTATGGGTAGAGGCCAATGGCCAAAAAAAGTTTTGCTTGGGGCTAGTAGGCTAACTTTTCTTTTTTCTTTTTTTTACCTTATTTTTTAAAAAAATTTAGAATTTTTTTTCCTACCTTATATATATATATATATATATATATTTTAGGAATTGGGGGGTGGGGCTGGCCCCCCTCCCTCCCTCCCTCCCTCCTTGGGGCTGGCCCCCATGTCAAAGGTTTTTCAAAAATAAAAAATAAAAATAAATTTGGCCCTCCTTTTTTTTTTTTTTTTAATTTGGACCCCTAAAGTCTAAAAGCAAGCTCTGCCACTAGAAGAGTGCAAACCGGAGAAGGTGGTGAAGGAGTTGCAGTAGATTTGACCTTCAAAAGGGCAATAAAACCAAAGGAAAGTAAAGGAAACAACGAGATTGGGGAAGTTGGTGGGTTCCGGGGTACATATGGGTGGGGAAAGGAGAGCTCTTCCCTTCTCCATAACTTGGAGCGAAATGAGCTTTTAAGAGGCACCAAAGTTTATGGGAAGAGAAATTCTCGCGCTCTTTAAAATTAATTTTATGTTCTTTGAATTAAGAGTGGTTGTTCAATTACAATTTTTTAGACCCTCGGAAATAGAGTAATGCTATAAGAAGAACTCGTATCTTCCCAAAATCCTTCCAAAATTACAATTGAATGTGTTATAGATTACTATTAAATTTTATCAATTTTAGAAGACAGAATGAGGACATGAGTCCTCTTTATACCATTACTTCCAAGAATGCAATATTATTGTAACCCATTAGAAATGACTTATAATTTTGACAAAGAGGACCAAAGTTTTATCAATTTTCAAATGTAAGGGTATGGCGATAGGTTATGAGTATGAGAGTTTATATAAAAAAACTATCAGATAAAATTATGTAGATAATTTCTTTCTATATTTGTAATATCCCATTTGGATACTATTTTATATAATTTTTTTCCTTTTTTATTTTTGAGAGGTGATTCTTGCACAACAACTATACACAATAATTACACAACTCTACTTATATGGGGTGGGACCCATGTAGTAGGTCTCACTCACATGGGTCACACCCCATGTGAATAGAGTTGTGTAATTGTTGTGCATGGTTATTGTGCAAGAAGCATTTTCCTTTATTTTGTGGAAATACTCATTATACTCCAGCTCATGATTGATAGATAAGAGGATTTTTCTTTTTTCTTTTCTAATTAGGGGAATATTAATTAATTAATTAATTAATTTATTATTATTTTTTTTTTTCGGGTTTGTAAGTAGGGAATATTAATGAATATGGTACAAGAAAGTTTTTAGCCGGACCAATTTAAGGTGGTGCAAGACTAAACTTAAAAGCGCCTAAAGGTCGGCTAGTAGCTTGATTAGGTAAAAATCTCACATTTCTGTTATGCATAATAAATCTTGTGATTGTTCCCAATGAGTAGTTCAATCAATTGGAGACCACGCTTCATGAAGTAGATGTTACTAGTTCGAATCTCTCTCCCCCCTCGTATGTGGACATGTAAAAAATAAAAAAAATAAAAAAAATCTTGTGAGAGAAAGTTAATTGTTTTTAATGAAGAAAGAATATTGTGAAGTTAATAACTATTTGACTTGACTCAACTAAATGTTAAACCAATGAAGCTAAATCCTCTCTCATAATAATTAATTAGTGATACTTTTCGAATTCAATAATAATTTTAAAAGCCACATTATCTTTAAGAAAATAATGTATACATAGGTATAACGAAAGCCACAAACCTTTTAATTATCACCCAAAGAACCTTTTAATAGAACATGTTCAACAACAAAGTGGGCTTTCAACTATTATTGTTAATAAAAAACAAAAAAACTAGACTACCGAATATCCTTTAGTTCCTATACAAAATCTCCGCTTGCCATGGGATTGAGCCACTTGGTCTGCTCATAATTGATGGATTGACTCAAATTAAGACAATTTACTTTCATTTTAATGAATTAATGTTATAGTACTCATTCGTTTTTTGAATGTTTTCATTTTTTTTTAATAAAAAATTATCTAAGGACTGATGGGCCGTGCCATCGGTTCAATAAAATATGAACGGGATGAGAATTGTACAAGTAGCGTTACTCATCTACAACAATGAGAGTTGTAACATACGGTATTGAGTTATTTGTCACTTTTGAGACCCCAAAAAATTATTTGTCACAACCTCAAACCACAAGATTTAGCAATTTCCTCTCACTTACAATTGAGAAAACCATATTCATCTAGTTGGTTTAGATTAATTCATATTCACCTATAAATTATACTTAAGCCTACTGATTAGCCTATTGAATTTAATAGACTCATGAACATAAACTAGACCTAATGGATTTTCGTCTTAAGAACGAATTACAGCAAAAGAAAAAGCTTATTATTCGGGCCCAATGAGGACGAATCTTGGCCAGTGGGCCTAAGGTCATTTTTTTGGTTTGGGCTCAGCTCAGAATTAGTCCACATAAGCATAGAGAAAATCCCGAACAAGGATCGATTGGCTCGGCCCATCATCAGCTGAAAAACCCTAGCTCAGAGCTCTCTCAGAGTCTCAGTCTCTTCTATGGCTATATAGTCAGAGCCACCTGAGAGGCCAATAGGGGCAGAGAGAGAGAGAGCGCGCGCGGAAGAGAACAATGGTGTCGGGTTCGGGGATCTGCGCGAAGAGGGTGGTGGTGGACGCACGGCACCACATGCTGGGGCGGCTGGCGTCGATCGTGGCGAAGGAGCTGCTGAACGGGCAGAAGGTGGTGGTGTTGAGGTCCGAGGAGATATGTATCTCCGGTGGCCTTGTTCGCCAGAAGATGAAGTACATGAGGTTCCTCCGCAAGCGTATGAACACTAAGCCCTCCCACGGCCCAATCCACTTCCGCGCCCCCGCCAAGATCTTCTGGCGCACCGTCCGCGGGTCAGTCAGTCTCTGGTTCCTGTTTGGTTGCTGGGAAAATGAGAGAGAAAGTGCATTGATCTTATATTATTTGGCTTTCTTATTTTCTGTGTAGGATGATTCCGCATAAGACGAAGCGTGGGGCAGCGGCGCTTGCCAGGTTGAAGGCGTACGAGGGGATGCCTCCACCGTACGATAAGGTGAAGAAGATGGTTATCCCCGATGCTCTAAAGTGAGTGCTTTTTTCGGTTTCCTTGCTAAAATGTTGGAATTTTTGGTTGGTTTTTGGGTTTCTGATTGGTTTGGTTTGGGATGGTTGTAGGGTGTTGAGGCTTCAGAAGGGGCACAAGTACTGCTTGTTGGGCCGCCTCTCGTCTGAGGTTGGATGGAACCACTACGACACTATCAGGGTACGATGCTTAATTCTTCACCCTACTCAGTGTAATTATTAGTTTTAATTTGAGTTCGATTGTTGTTTTGCATCACTTTGTCTGCCATTTTATTTCTACTTGTAGATTAAGTTTTCTACTAATTGCTTGCATGACCCAAGTAGACAAATTGAAACTACATTTTTGAGCATTGGCCGTCTTCAATTGTTTTAGCGTATTTGACATGTTTCGCATTGTTGCTTTGTGATCTCATGGATTTTCCTATAAGAATTATATTTTAACATGGAATCAGATTAGAAGTCCTGTTCGAACCTTGACGAATTCACCCTCTGATTTATTAAATATTCTAGGTGTCCGGTGAAACATCATTTCCTATCAGCATAAGCTTTACTTAATAAAAACAAGAAGATATATATTGATGATGTTCTGTTAGTGAAATAGAAGTATCTAAGATGACAAGTTTACACCATCATTTAATTGTTGTATCGTATGTAGACTATTTCTGTATAAAGATACAAAAATTAAGATTTTCAACTTTTCTACGTTGGTCAGGTTGAGTTGGTGCTGTATTGGTTATTAAGATCATGGAATTGGGGCCTGTTGCTTTTTCATGTTTTACTCTATCTGGACTTAAGATTATGCACTGGTGTGATGATTGTCTTCTTGCTTCACTTGTCCCAGTGCAAGTTCCCATCAATGGTTGTCTACTTAATGGTCTTGTATAGTTTACATGGTTTTAATAACCCAATAACCCCATGTTTTATCTTTTCATCTGAGGTTGTTAATTTATTACGGCAAATACCATGCCGCTTTATTCTATTTTATTTTCAAATGCTTATAATTGTTGCTTGGATAAATCTCAAATCCATTCCCTGGTTTCTGAGAAAGTAAAAAATTTAGTATAGTGGAAGTAAGGTTAGTAATCCTTCGGTTTTCTGTTCCTTTAGTTAATAATTGTTTAGTTGTGCAGGCTTTTTAATTTTCAATTTGATGGTTCAAATCTGACAGTAAAAGTCACAATTCATAAGCAAACTTGTATTCAAAGTTTTTGTAACTATTCTTCTCTCACAGGAGCTGGAGAAGAAGAGAAAAGAGAGGTCTCAGGTTGCATATGAGAGGAAGAAGCAGCTTAACAAACTTAGGGTGACGGCTGAGAAGGTTGCAGAGGAGAAGCTTGGTTCCCAACTAGACATCCTTGCTCCGGTTAAGTACTGAATTTATAGATTAGGTAGAGTTGCACACAGTTTTGCATGAGGGTTACGTTCTATTGAATTGGCTGTCAGTTTTGTTGTTTGTTTGAGATGGTTCCTATTGATAAATTATGAATTACTATCCAGTTTTCTTGGATAGCTTGTAGAATGTTTCTTTCATCATTTCGATATTTTATATTGTTGGTCAATTTATTCTTCACGCTGTTGCTGTCTTCCCCCTCCCCTAGGGGTGAAAATAACCGCCCGCTAACTGCTAACCGTTAATCGGATAACCGCAAAATTGTTAAAACCGCCTAAAAACCGGTAACCGGTAACTGCCCTACAAAGGTGGTTAGCAGTTTTTATAAAGGCGGTTAGCGGTTAACCGCCTTTATATATATATATATATTTTATTTTTTATAACCAAAACGACACCGTTTTGGACGTTTACATTTAACCTACACGGAATTAAAAAAAAAACACCCTAACATCTCATTTCTTCTCATCTGCATTCTCTCTCTTGTCTCCCTCTCCTCCATGCCGCCACCTCTCCGTCCTCTCAAATCTCTCATCTCCGTCCTCTACCTCTCGCTGGCCTCTCTCTCTCTCTCTCTCTCTCTCTCCTCCATGCCTACGGCAGAGATTGATCATTGCTTCCATAGCATCAGTCCACCCAGAGAAGAACACGGCTCCGGTGACGAGACCCGATGCTTCTGTGTCCCATACGGTTGCAGCAGAGCTGTACGATGAATTTCTGGCCTCGGGGACGCCCGGCGAGGCAGGGAGGCCGGTTGAGTTCATTATTCGCTGGAAAATTGGGACTACGCTTGTGGTACGAGTCCCTGTATTGCGTTTGATTTCTGTACAGTATTTGATTTGTGTGTGTATTCTAGACCATGGTCGATTGGCTGGTGACCCCTATTTTTTTATTTCTGTTTTGTATTTTTTTTCTTTCTAATTTCAGAAATTAAAGCCATGGCCGAAGACCCCTGTTTTGTAGTTGATTTTTGAGTATTTCATTTGTCAAACGGTTACCGGTTGTCAGTTTATAACGGCGGTTGGCGGAGGCGGTTGGTCATTTTTGGTAACCGCCCATGCGGTTGTGGTTAGCGGTTTTGCCCAATAACCGCTAACCGTAACCGTATTTTCACCCCTACCCTCCCCCTTGCCATACTATCGGTTGTCCATGCATTGTGGGCTCCATAATTTCTGACGTTCAGCAGTACTACGCTATGAGTTGTGATTAATGCACAATACTTACACAACACAAGACACATAGGGTGTGCCAGTGTTGTGCAAATATATTTTCCCTTATGCTATTGGCATAAGAGAAATCATTTTTCTCTGGAAAATGATAGATTTACAACATCACCACAACAACTGCACAACAATCCCTCAAATGGGGTGGGGCCCAGTGTGTGGGGGCCCACTCCCATGTGAGGGAGTGTTGTGCAGTTGTTGTGGTGGTGTTGTGTAGGAATCAAATCCCTTTTTCTCTTCTTTTCTTCTTTTATCCTCTTACTTTTGAAAATTACTATTGGATATGTAAGATCCTTGTGTCCTCATATGGGACCCACATATCTAATGATGATTTTAAAAAATGAGAGGATTTAAGAGAATGACAAGAGGAAAGATGTATAGTGAATGACAGAATGAGTAAGAGATGCAATTTGGTATTTTCTTGTCATTCTCCACGTGGCATTATCAATCTATCTTTAAATTAATCTTAATTAAAAAGAAAAAAAAATCAACGGTGGATTGATAATGCCATGTCAGTAGAGAAAGATGAGAGAATGACAAGGGTAGGGGTGTAAATCCGGACCGGGTATAACCGGCTGGGAAACCGGCTCCGGGAAACCGGGAAATCCGGTTGCAACCCGGGTACCCCGGAGCCGGAGCCGGAGCCGGGTATTTATTTACAAAAACCCCGGGTATACCCGGGTACCCGGATCCGGGTAGCTTCAGCAATTAAAATAAATAAATTTACCCCCTTACCCTTGCATTACATGGCTTAGGAACTTAAATAGGAAGGGGCCTTTTAGTCTTTTTTCCAAACATTTGGTTGCCCTACCTTTTTTGGTTTTCCCCCAAGCCCGCAAGCCGCCGTTCTCACAAATCTGCCAAAATTCTCCCCTGCAATAAGATGTGTTTCTTTTTTCCTCTCTCCCCCCTTTCCCTTCTTCCCCGATCTCCATCCTCTGTTTTTGTTTTGTTTTTCATTTTTAGCTGACATTTGTAATCTACATTTTTTTGGTCCCTCCTTTTCGAAGGTTTGGTTATTAACAGAACATCCATGCTGCTTTCTTCACAGCTTGATCTTCGGGTAAATCATACTCATACAATATTTTTTTTTCTTGCACATCAAGTGCTTGATAAAATGGCAACTTTTTCTGTGTAACTCTTTTCCCATTTGATTAAAAAAACATGTGTTGTGTGAAAGGTTGTCTCAAGTCTGAAGTCTCCGCATGCTTGTTTGGTGGCAAAAAATTGGGCAAATTTTTTTTTTTTTTTTTAATATACAACCCGGACCGGTTACCCGGTTTTACCCGGATACCCAGGTAAAACTGGGTACCCGGACACCCGGGATACCCGGGTCCGGGCCCGAGTGTTTAAATGCTAAAACCCGGGGACCCGGAGCCGGTTCCCGGGTTTCACCCAATACCCGGGAACCCGCTCCGGATTTACACCCCTAGACAAGGGAATACAAAATAACATTTCTCAATTGAGTAAGAGATATATTATTTGGTATTTTCTTGTCATTCTCTTATCCTTTCTCGCTAACATGGTAATGTCAATCCTCTACTTTTCACATCAATTTCTTGTCAATTACTTACTTAAAACGGTATGTTATGAATATGATTGATGGGTGTTAATATTACTCATAGTGAATACAATTTGTGGTGGATAACATAGCATGCAATAGCCTGCTAAAATCAAGGCATTACAAATGCAAGGTGCCCTTTTACAGGGAGGATCCGGACAAGAATTGGCACCTTTAAAGGGAAAAAAAAAAAAAAAAAAAAAGGAATATTGAAAATAAAATATAATTTTTTTTTTCACCATCCAAAGAAGGTGGTAGTTTACTAGTTTGCCTTGACTAGATCAGGCATTGATTCTCTCGGGGATGAAAATCGTGTGATGTCAGGCAATGATCCTCTCACTTGGTTTTCACTCAAATCTCAAAATCAGGCTTTGCAGATCCGAAACTGATCCAGAATTATCGTTTGTAACAAAGTGATTCAGTGAAGATTTTTAAGTTGCAACAATTCCCCAACGATCTTGGTTTTCCACCTCCAGATTCTTTGGATGAGAGCTCAAGATGTACAAGAGAACTCGTGGCTTTTTTTTTTTTTTTTAATTGATTAAGGAAATGGTTGCAGGTGATGATCTTTCCCACTCCTGATCCGAAAGAAAAAGTGACTAAGCGATCTTATAAACAAAAGAAGGGTAGCTTCCCAACAACAATTTAAAAAAAAATATAACAGTACGAAAATATAAACAAATGTTAGGAAATGGGTCAAGCAAGTAACCCGGTCCTCTCAATGGGCCACACAAGGCGGCCCTCACTTAAAAATAGCAACAACCATCGATAAGAGGTTGAAGCCAAAGATGCACTGTCATAGTCCGATATAAGGACTAAAAATAAGAGAAGTACCAACACCCACCAAACACAAAAGCAGCAAATAATAGATAATGCTACAAAACACAAGCAAAATAAAAATACATAGAAAATAAAAATAATAGAAAAAAGCTCACTAAGCAGCAAATTCATCAAAGGATAGGACGAAGGAAGACTGGCGGTGGAGCTTCTGATAGAAGCTAAGAGGACACACGTCGGCATGTGAGAATCACGTATAGGCACGAGAGGATCACGCAGCGGTGCATGGTGGCTGGAACAGAACGATAGTGGCAGTCGTGGAAAGCTAGGGGACTGAATAACAAAATGGTGTGGTGCGTCGATGCTTTGGAGGAGTGGAGGACAACATATCTGACTTGAAAATGACTGGATATGGGATTCACCGAAAAACCAAGAACGACATGCTGGCTGGGGGTGGAATACAGCCAGAGGACGACAACGAGGCGGAGCGAAGCTATCTGGTGAAAGAGGAACGGTGGTGCTACTACTCTGTAACAAAAAGACAATAAAAACGAAAGACCAAAGACAAAAGGAAAGGAGGTGCGGCCGCACTAGGTGGAGGGGAGAAAGGAGATGACTCTCCCTCCTCCCCTGGAAAAAACCGTACAGAAGTGGAGGAGAACCCTCACTACAGAGGTGGGAAAATTGCAGGAAAATGGGTTTCTAATGAGAGGTTAGAGCCTCTCTCTCTCTCTCTCTCTCTCTCTCTCTCTCTCTCTCTCTCTCTCTCTCTCTCTCTCTCTCTCTCTCTCTCTCTCTCTCTCTCTCTCTCTCTCTCTCTCTCTCTCTCTCTCTCTCTCTCTCTCTCTCTCTCTCTCTCTCTCTCTCTCTGGCCTCATAAGAACTTGTGTGCTTAAAAGAAGTGAAAGACTGATTTGGAGAAAACTCTCCTAATCCTCTTGAGAGAAAAACTGTCCATCAAAAATATTCAGCTAGAAAGGAGAAGAAGAATGATGAATCTTTAGGAAATTCACAGCATAACAAATAATCGTGTTTGTCAACAGTTGTATAGTCACTGCTGATATTATTTTAATTAAAGTTTGGTCATAAGAATGAAGGTAAATTTCTGATAAGAAAAAAAAAATAGTAGTAATTATTTTATTGTTTTTGGTTTTAGTACTTTTGGCTTGCATCATATTATTTAATAGAGTAATGTTAATTACTATAATTCTATCTAACATTCATCCAATAATGTTAACGTGACACTCCTAACTAATCTTTGTATTAACTCTTGTTAAACAAAAAAATAAAAATAAAAAATTTAATTGTTAGTTAAGAGTGCCACGTCTACATTGTTTAAAAAATATTGGATAGAATTATAGAAACTAACATTTTTCTATTCAAGAACATGAGATGTCATGTTAGAATGTGAACTCACTTTTTTAGAACAACCCCACTTAATGCTTGGAGATGTTCTTATCATCCATGTTCAATGTCTTGTTATTTACTAACAGGAAGCAAGTCAAAGTACTTTTGATTTAGCTAGAAATTTCAGTTCAATTATTTGGACTCCCAATTCGATCTTTTCTATCTCTCTCTCTCTTATCACATTTGGAAGTCCATGTAAAATATGATAGAATTATTTTTTATTTTTTTATTTTTTGAAAGGATGATAGAATTATTGATTATTCTATGTTGGAGTTTTTTGTTGGTAGGAAATTAACACAAAAGTGAAAAATGAAAAGTAAAAAGAAATCGTCGACAGCAGGGTTCGAACCTGCGCGGGCGTAGCCCAACAGATTTCAAGTCTGTCTCCTTAACCACTCGGACATATCGACCACATTTGAGAAGTTATGCTCTTAAATATATAAAACGTAATAATGCTTTGGTTGTCATCTTTCTTTCTTTTCTTCTCTCTCTCTCTTTTTTTTTTTTTTTTTTTTTTTTAGATGGTTGTCATCTTTCAACAATTCAACTTCACATAATATCCCATAAAAAATTTAAAAGAAATTTTCTATTTTCTATAACAATATAAAATGAGATTACAGATTATTAACACTACAAATTAAAGTCTTACATACAATATTAATTAGAATCTTAGACAGTATATTAATATTTCTTTCTCACTACTTTTTAAAAAATCCCGTAAAATTATCTTCTATGGACATTAATTAATTAAACTGATGTTTCTATTTATTTTCTTTAATGAAATTAAATTAATCCTAATATTTTTTTTCTAATTAAAATTAAATTCTAACTCAAACTTCATATCCATTCCTTTTTCGTGAGTACTCATGTGGAAAGAACTTCGAATTTGCTTCAACCCTAATGCATGTAACCTTTCTTTGATTCAGAATGGACTTCTTTGTAATATTTTACTTCATGGTAGTGGTCCTTTCATCATAATTTTATTTTTAAATCTTAATTATCAAGTTAATCATGGCATGAGTGAAATATAACCTTATATATATTCATAAAGCAAAATCATATGCTCCACCATTGTTGCCCTCCTTCCACTCTCTTCCCTTTCAAGGAACTTAAAAAGAGAATTCTTTAATTAACCTGCAGCTAGGTACAATAATGCTTCTTGTTATTGCATTCTCACGTGTGGGTGTCATGGAAACTACACAAATCTTACAATCACAAGGACAAGAGTTTAACTTCATTATATAATTAAGGATGTGATGTAAAATCTTTGTTTTACACCTGCATTTAATTAATCACCATTTTACGAATTAGCAACCCAATAATCACCTTAACATCAATTGTTTTAAGGTGATTAATTATTGGGTGTGTTAGAATATATTTCCCGCTTTGTGAAATGCTGATATGTTAACATGTGATTGGAGGGTATAAAACAAGAGTTTTACATCCCATTCTAATCGAACTTAATTAAACTCTTATAACTCTGTTTCTTAGTGCTTTTTAGACTGTACTTTTTGTTTTTGTTTTAAAAAATTGTACTGATGTAACATAAAAGTTAAAGTAGTTTTGAGTGTTTTGTGTTTTGAGTTCTTTGTTAATGATTTTGTTTTAAAAAGAAAAAAACAAAATAGAGAATTAAAAACCTTTACCAACAAAGCTAGGCTAGCTATCATGGCGTTAGAGTTTTGCCTCTTTAAAAATTAGGATTAAATACATATATCCCTCTCAAACTACCATACATTTTTAATGTCTCCCGCAAACTACAATGTTCTCTAATGTGAATAAAAGAGAAAAAAATATCCCTAAATGTTTTAAATAAGACAAAAATATCCTTATAAATTAAAAAATCCATTATTAATTAATTAATTAATTAATTAGTTAGATGAACACCCATTATTAATGCACGAGGAAGTACAATAATTGGTTAATCTTTGTGCATATATATAATATGGGTTGTGAAATTATGATTTTGAGAATGAAATTGGAAGCAATGCTAAAAAGAGCACTAAAAAAATATCATTGATTTGAGGCGGGTCAATGAAGCATCATCCGATTCATCCTATATATCCAATTATCCATGTGCCACCAATTCAAACCAAGAGCGGACCACCCTATCTGCCTGGCAGACCAGGTCCACAGAGGCTATTCAATTCTTAAGAAATCGAAAAGTCTCCAAAAAGGCAAAAGGTTCCTGAAACTTGCATTCTAAGCATTGACAAACATAAGTTTATTGTTTTTCTCCCAACTCGGGTCGGTCTATTAAATTGATATTTATTTTTAAAATGTGTGCGTTTAACATATATTTTTAATATGATTAACAAAGTATGTGATTTTTATGTACATCTCATTTTTTTTTCCTTTTTTTTTTGGTTTAACTACAAAAGTGAGACATTCTCCGAGCTCGGTTAGAGCTTAAATTGATTCTATTAAATTGATATTTATTCTTAAGACGTGTGCTTCTAACCTATATTTTTTATATGATTAACTAAACATGTAATTCTCATGTGTATTTCATTTTTTTTTTTCGATTTAATTACAAAAGTGATTTATTCTTTAATTTAATAAACTTTTTGGGGTCCTTGCATAGAGCCACAAGCAATCATGCCGGAAATTCATAGAATATTGAAGAAGAAAGCAATTGCCATGAATGCGGAAATGACCTCTTCATAGCCTTTAATTTCGTCATAAAAGTCATATATTTATAGGAGGAGACTTAAAGATGCAAGAAGATAGATTTTGTCAGCAATATTTCGTGAGAATTATTAAAACCCAAATTAAAACAAGTTTTAGTAAAAGAAGCCAATTAGAAGTACTCTGATATTATACACCACCCTTTACTGCCAATATTCTTGAATTTTTTTTTTTCTTTAAATAAAAATTAATATTAATATATTAAGATCAATAAGAAAGGGGAGTTTAATTATGTGTCGTATCACCTATTTCAAAAGTTTAAGAGAATTGGAATATATATGACAAGTACGGCATAAAATATTTTAATTGAAAATGAGTTTGAACTTAATTAGGATCTCTGTTTTAATACATTGCTAAAAGTTATTGAACTGTTTTAAAAGATTAATGAACTTAATTATTTAATTATTATGTACAGGAAATTGATCAAAACCTGAATTCCTAATAAGTAATAAACTCTTCTTCGATCAACAATGCTGTATGGCAAATTTGAGAAATAGTAGGAATTAAAAATACAGTACTATACGTACGTACCCACCAGGAAGAAAACATTCTCTATGGTTCCTTTCCGTACAGGTACAACTCTCATCATTGCATATGTGAAAATCTGTACGCATGTCAGGTTCCCGGCCATAAAAAACACTATATAGAAAACAACAAAAAAATGGTCGTTTTTCAGAGCAATCTCATCACGCCATGACGCCAACGTCTATTTTCCCGTTGATTTTGTAAACTTTGAGGACCAAGTCCACTAGAGAGAGAGAGAGAGAGAGAGAGAGCGTGTCTGTCTGCGTTCTAGCTTGTTCATTACAACTTTCACCATTTTTTTCCTTCTACAACTGCTTTTTCAACTACTACGACAGCTGCAGCAGCAGCCACAACAGTAGTTTTTTTTTTTTTTTTTGGTATTCTGTTTGGTTCTCCTTTTGTTGCAACATATACTTTCATGATCAGTAATTAACCGAAAACCATAATGATCATTACCAACCCTCGGCACGCTTAATAATCACCGTAAATAGAGCCTCTCTTTTCTTTTACAGCTTCAAAAACAAGAAAGAAGAACCCACTTTTACTCATTATCTGTCCTTTCATCAAATCGTCTCCACCCCACCAAAGAAGCAATCATTTTACTGCCAGTCTGCCACCCCAATATCCTTGATCTCTTTCTTTTCTTGAATACATCCACTCTCCCTCCATCTTCTTAATTGAGTGATGTGTCTCTTTGGTTTCTCTTGGTTCTGAGAGATATCAAAAGTACTTGAAATTCGTGGAGCTAGGGAGAATCTGAGTTCATGGACGTGCGCGTTTTGTGGGTCGGCTTCTTTCTGTTCTGTGGCTTTTTGATTGGTGGTTTCTGTGACCAAGAGGGTACGTTCTGTTCCTTCTGTGTAATGTTTTGCGACTGCAAATTTTGCTCTTGTGAAGCTTGTTTCCTGTTGGAGTTATGAAATTATACATAGCGGTACTTAGAACTGATCCATGTCTAGCTAATAACCCATTATTAATGGAGATAATAGAATTTTTTATTTTTTATTTTTAAAAAAAAAAAAAAATTGGCTTTACATGGTTGTGGTTTTCCTTGAATTTAATATTGCATTGTCATGCATACCTTCTCTCGTTTGGTTACTCTGGAAATTGACAGTAAGTGCAGATTCTATCTGTTATGTAGAGTGAAAAAACAGTAACTCATTTGTGCCTTGTGTTACCCTCAAACTTAAGCACAGTGGAACCCAAAATTTTGGGTTCGTTTGATATAACTTTTTAGATGGTGTATTTTTCTTTTTGATTATGATGCGACTACATAAAAGTAATTTTGAGTGATTTATGTTTTGGATTATTTGTTAGTACTTTCTTTTATACTAAAAAGCAAAAAAGCTACTCTAAAAAGCATTGGCAAATAAGCTGTTTGTTCTTTGAGATTGGAAATTTTGAATTGAGGTCCAAAATATTTAATTGAAAATGGAAAATAAACGATAAAGACAAGGTTTAAACTTAGAATTTTTTACTCCGATTTCGTGTTAAATTATCGTTCATCCAAAAAGCTTAAGCAATTGAAAATGATGAATTTAATCATTTAATTAATATTCTGAAATTACGAGGCTTTGATTTGGTAACTCATGAGTAACATTAATGATGATTAATTATTCCTTCTGTTGTTGTAAATGTCAAAGTAATAATTAAGCATACAACTATTAACAAAAACTAAGGCTGTCTTGAGCTCAAAGGTTGCTGATAAGTATGCATGGGACAGGTTTCTTGAGCTTATCTTGCGGTGGAACTACCAGCTATATTGATTCATTGAACATATCATGGGTCCCGGATGGTGAATATGTAAGCACAGGCAAAATCTCCTCCTCATCCAGTGTCCCAATCCGGGTTTTCCCAGATTCTCAAGGTCGCAAGTGTTATAGACTACCAGTAAACAATGCTTCGTCTTTGGTGCTTGTAAGAGCCCAATTTCTGTACCAAAACTATGATGGACTTGGGAAACCCCCTGCATTCTCTGTTTCTCTTGGGACAGCCATTACAAGCAAAATAAACCTCAGTACTAATGATCCATGGACAGAAGAATTTGTGTGGCCAGTTAATAAGGAAACACTCTCCTTCTGTTTGCTTGCTGTTCAGGATGGTGGATCTCCTGTCATTTCTTCACTTGAAGTACGGCCACTTCCTCAAGGAGCTTATGCAAGTGGCATGGGAGATTTCCCCAATAAGTCACTTAGAAAGAGTTATCGAATCAATTGTGGTTATCCCAACGGCTCATTGCGGTATATATAATCAATCAAACCTCCTTTTGATGCAGGAGAATCGTGTTATTTTCTCTCTTCCCGAGTTTCCTTTATAGTCTTCAAAATTTTTAATTTCTGCTTACTGTCATGCGCTGTCAGAATGTCAGGATGGTTTGTAACTTTGTGTACTACTGTAGGTATCCTTTGGATCCGTATGATCGCATATGGGGTGCTGATCAAAACTTTACGCCCTTTCACGTTTCTGCTGGGTTTATGATTCAACGAAGCTTCAATCTGTCTAGTCTTAGAGAGGATCCGCCTGCCTCTGTTCTTCGCACTGCACGAGTTTTGGCACGAAGGAAAGTGTTGACATATAACCTTCCTCTTGACACCCTTGGAGACTACTACATTGTCCTCTATTTTGCTGGGATTGTTCCTGTGTCACCTTCATTTGATGTAGTAATCAATGGAGATGTTGTACAATCAAACTTCACTGTAAAACTGTCAGAGGTCAGTGCTCTGTACTTCACTCGGAAGAAAATTAAGAGCTTGAACATCACGCTAAAGAGTATCAGTTACTATCCTCAAGTCAATGCTATTGAGGTGTATGAGATAGTTAATATTCCACCGGAAGTTTCCTCAACCACAGGTGACATTGGCTTTTTGGTTGGATTGTCTGAATCTTAATGTCTTGCAAGAATTGTCTGCATCTTTCTTACTCGTGGCCTTTTAAACTTTCTTGTAGTTTCGGCACTTCAGGTTATTCAGCAGTCCACCGGTTTAGATCTGGGATGGCAAGATGATCCATGCTCTCCTTCACCATGGGATCATATTGGCTGTGAAGGAAGCATTGTTACATCACTGTATGCACATATTTAACATAATTGTTTCAAATTTTGGGTCTATTTCTCTTCAAGAGATCTCATGTTATGAGCTTTTTTTTCAGGGAGCTTTCAGATATCAATCTGAGGTCAATGAGTCCAACATTTGGTGACTTGTTGGATCTTAAAACACTGTAAACTCTTTTAACCTCAGATTACTGCCTTAATATTTTAACTTTACATTCATTCATACTCACTTTCTTATGATATATTTGTGGTTATGCCTCAGGGATTTGCATAACACTTCGCTTACTGGTGAGATACAGAATTTGGGTAGCTTACAAGAACTTGAGAAATTGTAATACCTCTTTTGAATATTCATAAGCCATTTTCTTTTTAAAAAAAGTGGCAAAATGACAATTGGCAATTAATTGGAACTTTCAGGAACCTGAGTTTCAATCAGCTAACATCCTTTGGTTCGGTGTTGGAGAACTTGGTTAGCCTTCAAATTCTGTAAGTTGCATTCTGTTCCCAAACCAACATATGGACCCAAAAGGTGATACTGATATGGCATTCTCTCTCTTGCCTCTATTTTTGTTTTTCTTTCTTTTTCTACAGGGACTTGCAAAATAATAGTTTACAGGATATAGTTCCTGACAGCTTGGGAGAGTTGGTGGACCTTCACTTACTGTAAGTGAGCATTAAAATTAATTATATTCAATTTAGTAATTGTTACAACTTATTCCAAAAGTTTAAGCTAATAGAAAATGCTGAATTTAATCATGGTTCGAAGTCAAAATCTATGTTATGATACCACAAGTAATTAATGCTTTAACAGTGATTTACAAAATATTATGTTTCGAGTTTAGATAAAATCATGTGCTTTACCTGATGAGATATCCTATCCTGCATTCTACAGGAATCTGGAAAACAACAAACTACAAGGTACCCTCCCACAGTCTTTGAACAGAGAAAATTTGGAAATTAGGTACGGAATTAGTATTTGTCTTTTATGCTCATATTTCAGCATTCTGATGCATCAATTTTGTGCAGAACTTCAGGGAATTTGTGCCTTTCCTTCTCCACAATGACATGCAATGACGTTTCATCCAACCCTTCAATTGAGACACCCCAAGTTACTATATTTCCCAAAAGGAAGCACACTGGACCTAATCATGTAGCAATTATAGCTGGTGCAGCTGCTGGAGCCATACTTGCTCTTCTCTTCATTTCTCTTATAGTATTCTTGTTTATAAAGAAAAAGAGAACTGAAGTCACATATGTATCAAGTATGTAAAATTTCACATTATTGTTGCAAATTGATGTTTTCTACTTGATTCTTATACCAGCATTATTATATTATTAGGGGCAGCAACAGAGATGCGAAACTGGAATGCAGCTAAAGTATTTTCCTACAAGGAAATCAAAGGAGCTACAAACAACTTTAAGGAGGTTATAGGACGTGGAAGTTTCGGATCTGTTTACCTTGGAAAGCTTCCAGATGGAAAATTAGTAGCTGTGAAAGTCCGGTTTGATAAAAGTCAACTTGGGGCTGATTCTTTTATCAATGAGGTTCACTATCTGAACTTCTCTACTGGGATTTTTCCATATCGTGGATTCATGAGAAAAATAGACTCTATCTATCTTGGGAATTATGATTCTTTTGTAATGTTGCCTACTTTTTTTCCCATTTTGTTGATTGCCTTTAGGTCTATCTATTGTCACGAATTCGCCATCAAAATCTTGTATGTTTGGAAGGATTCTGTCAGGAATCAAAGCAGCAAATACTAGTGTATGAGTATCTACATGGAGGATCATTGGCTGATCATCTTTATGGTATGTTATGCATGATAAATATTTGGGAGCAGCTCTTGCTTTCACGAGAATTTCCTGTTTTCATTATTGGTATCACTTCCAGGTGCAAACAGCAAAAAAGCTTCATTAAGCTGGATTCGGAGACTGAAAATTGCTGTCGATGCTGCAAAAGGTATGTCTCTTTTCTATTAGCTACCATCAAGACTACATAGGAAAACAATTCTCATTGCATCTGAAAGGAACATAAAAGTTTTGAGTTTAGTACACAATAATCAAAGTATATATAATGCTTACTAGAGTTACCATATATACCGGATTAGCATTAGCGCCAACATGGAGACTCTTGAATGTACTGATAGAGAAATTTGCAAATATTCATCAAAACAAAGAAACTCGTCTGAAACACTTATAAAGCTTAGTCTCACCCAATAAAGACTAATCTAGAACTTTGTGTCCATGAATATCTTTATAATTCACCCGCTCAACACGGGTAATTCAACTTCCCGATGCTAGTCAACTTTTCAAGTTTGACATAAGCATCACCATGGGTAGCTAGACGACTTCATTCTTGTTAGTAGAAACCAGACGATTTATCTCTTTTTTCCATAATATATATATATGCCATCGTTGTCTATTAAAGAGATCAATGATTCTATTTCTGAGCCTGGTTTCTTTCAAAGGATTGGACTACTTACACAATGGAAACGAACCACGAATCATACACCGTGATGTGAAGTGCAGTAACATCCTTTTGGACATGGAAATGAATGCCAAGGTCTGTGACTTTGGCCTCTCTAAACAAATAACTCAGGCAGATGCAACTCATGTGACGACTGTTGTCAAGGGCACCGCTGGGTATCTAGATCCTGAGTAAGTATTCCAAAAGAAAGAGAAAAAGAGAAACGAAAAAAGAAAGATGATATTTATTGATTCTTGATGATTATGATACTCAAAGTCGATGTTATGTGCAGATATTATTCCACCCAACAGCTGACCGAGAAAAGTGACGTTTACAGCTTTGGGGTTGTTCTTTTGGAGCTCATTTGTGGGAGAGAACCATTAATTCACTCAGGAACTCCAGACTCATTCAATTTGGTATTATGGGTAAGCTGAGATTCATTTTATTGTCTCTCCTGGGTGATAGTTATGTCAATATTCTTCCTCACAGGTTAACAGAAAAATCAAGATGTACATTACTTTATTATTTAACATTATTACGAGGGATCTGGCTTGTCTCCAGTGATTAAATAACTGCTCGTGTGATTCAAATAGACGGTAAAGATTGCGAGATTGGAGAAATACTCGCCGATAATAATAAAGGCACTAAGATTCGTCTTGCAATCTCCACCGTCTATTTGAACTACAGGAGATCTCCAGCTATTTAATCACTGGAGGCAGGCCAAATCCGTGAAAAATAATTTGCAGCTAAAATTCTTCCATTACTCATGGTTGGTATCTAAGTTTTTGATTAAACAATGCTTGCTTCAACTATAACAAATCAATAATATTGTGCAGGCCAAGCCCTACCTACAGGCAGGCGCATTTGAGATTGTTGATGAGAGCATAGTGGGAACTTTTGACGTAGAGAGCATGAGAAAGGCAGCCTTAATTGCTGTGAGGTCAGTAGAGAGGGATGCATCACAAAGACCAACAATTGCTGAAGTATTGGCAGAGCTGAAAGAAGCCTACAGCATTCAGCTATCTTACCTTGCATCTTGTGAACATGTCAGCTGATTTGTATTCAATACAAGTATAAAGTATACTTTATCCTAAAACCCTTTTTCTTTCATTTTTTTTTTCATTTTTGGTGGAATTTGTAAATTTGAGTGGGGTCCTCTCAGAGTTGAAGTTCTATATTGCATAAAAAAGGCTGATATAGGGGAAATGTATTAAGCTATGCTAGGATTATCGCTTTTTGGGGGAATATTTATAAGGAAATGTCTATCTATTCTGATAATAGCACCAATGAAGACATTCTTTTTTTTTTTTTAACCTGCAACTTATGCTAAGGTAATGTTATTGTCGAGACTGCGAATTTTGTGAAAAGTAAAGAGAAAACAAACACAGAATTTACATGGTTTAACAATGTGCCTACGTGTATAAGAGTGACCGGCTAATTTCATTTTGTTGAAAAAGAATAGGGTTACAATTTATGTATCTACTGTCTTGATACATGTAAATATCCTAAGCTTTTATCCTCTATTTCCGGGAGCTAATTAATTAAGCAATGATCCTGAGGATTAAGAGGAGTAGCGGCGTCGCAGGAAAAGGAACAATGCTGTTGAAGCAGCCACAGCATATGGGAAAACAGTCCAAATTCCCTGTATGATATAAGGTTAGATATACATATTTGTATAATAAGAACATGAAAAACAGATATGTGCTTACCACCACAGTTGCAACGGTAGCAAGGGCAAATAGAGGGCGCTCTCTCAACAGGAATCCTATCCCTAACTGAGCTCATAAAGCAAAGAGAGAAAGCTGCATTAGTTAAGGAAAAACAAGTTTGTTATTGAGTTTCTTCCATATATATTTTATTATTTTAGTTGTTGTTGGACATTACAAAAGAAGGGAAGATCCTATCCTGAAAAATTAGCACAAATTAAGCATATGTATTTGCTTTAACAGTCACCAAGAGTTACCATGGCCTCGTTTGACGTCTTTTGGAGTAACTTTTTGCTTCATTAACAAATAACTTTAAACACAAAATACTCAAAATTATTTTCACCTTTATCACGCATCATTAACACTTTTTTAACCAAAAACCAAAAATCACCCTCTAATAAGTTTTATCAAACGAACATCATGTCCTTAAGTTAACATAAGCATGCAAAACCTTCACACAGAACGGTAGACAAACCTACACGACAAGAAGCTTTTTTAGTCATTTCAGCAAGAGTAAAAAGATGAGGGAATCATGGAAACTGGCAGCATATGAGATGTCATCTCCCTTATTAAAAATACAGGAAACTTGATATGTACAAAAAAAAATGTTTATGTCGTGATACAAGTAGATGCACCCACCCATGCACACATGTACATGCAAATATGTAGTTCCTCAACAGAACTGAATTGACCTGAATTGGAAGAGTGATCAAGCCACCACAACAGACTCCAGCAAAGAAGCACTCTGGAGATATGCCCTGCACTCAGATAAAAAACATGTCATTCCCAAGATGATAATAGAAGTTATCAGTCAGATACTGGCCGTGTTAGAATAATAGAAGTATTTATTGCATTGAAAACAAACAATTTTGTCAAATATATTTAAGATAAACCATATAAATCATGTTGGAAGTACATTTTCAGCTTTTTCCACAAGTAAAATGTAATTCTTTCAAATTTGCTCTGAAGCTTCCAGATTCTGGGTACAATTTGACCAGACTGTGAAAGATAATGAAATTGAAACATTTCATCAAACAATTCACTTCTTGTGGGCATCACAAAATATTACATCAAACAATTCACTTGCTGTGGTCATCAAAGTCAATTATCACTCCCATCAATACCTTTGAATACTTCATTTTTCTTATTTCAACTTAATTTACATATTTTCCAATGTTTTGTTTTTAATTATTATCTTCTTCTTTTGTTCTACTTTACTTATTTTGTAATTTAATATTTGACTAAATCACAAACTTATAATGATGGACAAAAGGAGATAAATTTCGGTTTTCAAAACATGTAATAGGTATAATTAGGCAAAATTATTTGACAAATCACTAGTGTCATATCCTCTCCCATACTATCTTCCTCACTTTGTTATTTAAGTCTCCTCTTTTAAAACTTGTTTCCCCTAAATCCGAAGATCAATCACCATACACCTCAAAAAATTGTTGTTTGAAGCATATATTCCTCCTAAGTTTCACTGCTAGTATCCAAGTTCCCATCCTTCATCGAGACATCAATGATTATACTTGCACCTGAGCCCCCCTGAAACCTCTTTATAGAAAAATAAAAATAAAAGAAGTTGAATAATGATTAAGACATAAGGTTAAAGGAAATAGTACTTCTAGAAGAGGGGGGGGGGGGTGGCTTCTTTTTGGCTGAATTTATCTTTTTGATAAGTAAACGAGATATCATTGAAAAGCGCAAAAAGCGTAACCCAAGTACACAGGATATATGCAAGAGAAACACCTAACTAGAAAGAGAAAGAAGGTTAAGAAAATCAATAAAACTAAACACATTAAAGTCTAGAGCAGTTGTCCAGTGAAAAAGAGTTTTGAAAAAGAAAGACTTTAATTCCACCACCATCCTTCAAAACTTCTATCATTTTTTTCCCCCTCCAAAGACACCACAAAAGACAGAACAAAACCATCTTCCACATTGCTGGACCTTGAGGACTGCCGCACACCCCTTTCTAACAAGCGAGAAGATCTACTACTCTTTTAGGCATAATCCAAACTAATCCAACATTGCTGAAAATAGCATTCCATAATGCACCGATAATCTCACAATAGAGTAAAAGATGATCCACAGACTCTCCACTCCTCTTACACATATAGCACCAATCAACCACAATGACATGTCATTTTCTAAGGTTATCCATGGTTAAGAGTTTCCCTAGGGCGGCTGTCCAAGCAAAGAACACCGCTCTTAAGGGGACCTTACTCCTCCAAATACACTTACAAGGAAAGGGGGTGTTATCATGAGGTACTAGGACATTGTAAAATTAACGGTAATCATCCCTCTCTTAGAAGGTGCCCAATGAAGCTTGTATTCCCTTCCCTGACTCAATCTAAGGGAGTACAAGTTAAAGAACAAAACAAAGGCATCCACCTCCCAATCTTGAGCCGCTTTGATAAAGCTTACATTCCACATATGGGAATCACTAGATAACTCCAAGTAATCTGCAACAAAAGCACTTAGCGCAAACAATACTATAAAAATCCAGAAAAGCTTCTTTAAAAGCTTGATCCCCGCACCATATACCATGCCAAAATCTAATCTTAGAGCCATCTCCCACCTTAAATCTGGTATGATTAAAGAATTCTCCCCATCCCCTCTTGATATTTTTTCATAACCCCACCCCGTACGACCCATGGACCTCATTTGAACACCATTCACCATTCATTACAACTCTCTACGAGGCGTCTCTCTCATGCAAGTAGCACCCCCCCCCCCCCCCCATTCCTCGAAAATCAGAGAACAAACATTGAACCAGCTTACCAGGTGAAATTTGAACTCTTCACCTAGCCACCCCATAAAAAGTCTTGTTGTAACTTTTCCATGCGATTGGCCACATCAAGTTGGATAATGTACTCCTGATTAAGATAAACCTTCCACCATTAGACAACTATATCCTCCTCCAGCCAGCCAACTGGTGCTCAATCTTCTCAATAATACTATCCCAAATAGATTTGGCATTAAAAGAAGCTCCTAACTAGCTAGACCATCAACAATATTGACGTTATCCATAGGAACCAATTTTGAATTGGCCAGATTTATTTTCAAACCAAATATAGCTTCAAAGCATAAGAATAAGGCAAATAGATAGCGTAGGTGGTCTAGCTTTGCCCTGCAAAATATCAAGGTGTCATCTGTAAATAGGAGATGGGATATGTGAAGTGCTCCCATGTTCCTAGATCCCACAAAAAAGCCTGAAAGAAGGCCCCCATCTACAATAGCAGATACATTGACATTTATTAATGTGTAGGAATAAGGCATGGAGATGGCTGAATTTATTAATGCATAGGAATATAAAACAACCGAAGGAAGATGTCTGTATCTTCATGCTATAATCACAGATACATCCCATTGGTAACTTTGGAGGAATGTACCTTCACAAGGATGTCTTTCAATCTGTACTCATTTTGAATCTAACACCGCATTTTGAACATAATGCGGATTTTTCACAACTCAGGGCAACCTGACCTAATTCAAGATCAAACCTAATCTAAGAAACAATATGCTTCCAGTTAGGTTTTTGGACTTTTTCCATGTATGACCTTAAATATCTGGGAGACATACAGTCTTTGTGAGAGACAGATAATTATTGCTTTTATAGAGATCCAGGGTGTGGGTTCGAAAGAAACAATTGTAATCTTCGTCTCCTATAGGAATCTCATACTGTCTTAACCCATGCATAGGCCCAATGCTGACCTACATAAATCGACCGCATTGGTTTGTTTAAGTGTTTTAAGTTCTTCATTCTTTAATTTAATTTCTTGTTTCCATTCAGTACCTACCACTACGTTCCCAAATGCCCATAGTCTCAACTTTCAGATCTTCAGCATTGATAAATTACAAATGATCTCTCCCCATTGGGCAACATATCACCTGCCCATTAGCAGTAACTAACAACAGCATAACAGGAAACTGAAATTATTTTGGTAACAGAAGAATATAGAGACAATGTTGCAGCATAAAAAATTATCAGAACATTAAAAGGAGCCTAAAGGTTGTAGTAATCACTAACCATTGCTCCTGCCAGGAAAGCTGTTGGATTTCTCACTCCTAGGGAAAATCGTTCTACTGCAGATCAAAATGCATAAGAACATTACAAATCAGTAATATTATTCAAAGAAGCAAGATCGCTAATGCACACCGCATATGCTTTTACAATTGCACATATCATGTTTATGAGAAGATCAAGACGGGTACTGCATTAACATACATGGTACTGTCAAAGCCCAAGTACAATGCTGAATCACCCAATTGCAGTGCAACCAAAATCTATTACCCATCTAATTATTAAACACTAATAGATAAATGTCATAAAAGAAATGGCCAATTCTTGTAAGATGTAAAATCTGGGAAAATGTCCCCTCATGACAGATACTTTAAATTTCTCATTCACACAAATAAACATAACAAAGCTCTTAGAGCTCACCAAAGCCTGTGAGATTGCCATATTTTTGCACCGAGCGAGTAATGCTTAAGGCCTTCTCTTTGCCAATACCTAACTACAGTCATCAGGATTGAGATATTTCCACAGTGAGAACAGTATATAAGTATTTTATAGTTGCAGATAGAACTAGAGAAGTCTGCACATTCACACACATACAAAGTTATACTTACAAGTTTTTGTGGATGTATTTATGCATTATGCATATTACACTATCTATGGGTTTAGCCCCTCGGGCGTGAAAATAAATTTGGAAGCATGTAAGCTGAACTTACTCTCGAACAAACATCATCAGATGCCCCAGATTGCCTGAAAAGCTTCCCTAGATAAAATGGTATCAGATCACTGATGCAAACTCCCCTGAAAGACGATGTAACATGTATGATTCACATTTCACATTAAAAAACTGTAGCAATAGACAGACAGCAAATAAACCACTAATCACTAAATAAGAGTACAGAGCAGCATTCTTCTATATCAATACTCATAGGCTTCTCTTTCCACATTGATTCATTCACAAAAGTAAATTATGTAACAATGGCTGTAAAGAATTAAAGATTAATATGGTGCTGCAACTAACCAGTAGACCCACAGAACAGTGGATGTTATGTATGGAATATTTCTCGAGAAAGATTCAGCAAAAGATTGCCACGTCCCATCCAAAGATAGCATCCGAGCTAAAGTTATGCCAACCTAAATTATTCACTTAAAGATCGCCCATAAGTTCAAATAATACTGAGACCATGAGCCACTGTTGGTACATAACTGAAAACTGAACTAAATCCAAAGAGATAAATACTTAAAGCCTGTAGATCAGAAGTACCAATATAGAGGACAGACCCAAATATTTAGAGCCTCTTCACTTATGAAAAGTCCACATCCAGCAGCCATAAGTAACCAAAAGTAGATCCATCTGCATTGCGGTATATTTGTAAATGCGCCAAAGCTTTATATTAATTAAAGCAACACTGGTGCAGGCAAAGCAAGCATGATGATGACATCGAGTTGAAATAGAAAATGTAGCACAAAACAAATTGATATCACTAGTATGGCAATTCAATTCTTCAAACTGTAATTTCACCTCTTCCCCCCCCCCCAAAAAAAAAAAAAAACAGAACAATAAAATCATCCAAAATCAGAGTTTGCGTCAGGATGAATGTTGATGATAGATGATTCATCACTGATAAGTCGAAATGGATATAGATATTAAGCAGCAATTTGTTTCGGTGAATTAAGTCAAAAAAAAAGTTAGAGACAGTTCTAGCAGGCAAGCTCAAAAGAAAACTAGGAGTTTTTTTTTAGTGGGAGCCAGACTATGTGCATACCCTGGTGCATATTCTGGAAGTATAACTCTGTATCCAAAAGCTTTGAAAGTAAAACCAACAGGGGGTGCAGCCATTACTGAAGAGGATGAACCTTCAGCCAGAAACTGAATTCCAAGTGACGATCCAAGAACAGGCTGCTTGAGGCCAATGGATATCACTGTGGCTATTGCAGCTATGCCCAGCACAATTGCTATTTTAGCCAGGAATGAACTCCCTGCACCAGTATGTCCATTATTCCCATTTCCAAGCACCACATCAGTTAAACTATCTCCTTCATCTAAAACGTCTTTGGATCTAGCATCCTCATAACTCCCTGAATCATCCTGCTGAAAGCTTCTAATCCTATTTTCAATCAGAAATATTACATCTCTATGCTCAAATGAAGACAACTAGCTTTAAAAACAAAAGGAAGTTAAAAAATGAAGCAATAAGGAGCTTCAAAATGAGAAGCATGAATTCTCAAGGCATCACATGAATACGCTTGAAGTTTTAAGCATGCAAGCAGACTATTGGAGTGTTGAGAAAATGCTTCTCGCAAGGGAAGAGCTATATACTGGTAATTGCTGACAAGATTTCATCTAAAGAGCTTCTGTAAAAGCTTACTCGTCCAAAATACATAAGAAGCGTATAGATTTTTGGAGAAAAGAGACGTTTTCTGATACTTAAGGTAATTAGTCCCTAATAATATATTCGGAAGTAGTGTTAAATGCAATCAATTATATAATGGCAATTTAATTAGCAACTCAGGGACAAACCTGGACACTCTCATGGATGTCATTACGTCTAGGTCAATGGTCGACATCTCAAACGCATAAAGTCAGATATCAGTAATCAATCAAGAATGTATAAATTGCTCAGAGCATTATTCATCTACCCAAGACAATCAAAATTCAGAAAAAGAATCCAGTGAACACTACCCCAGCATCAAAATCTGACCATTTGGCTGGTGATTGAATTCAAAGCAACTAATTGAACAGAAAAATGAACAATTTCAAATTCTACAGAGATAACCAATCATTCACCATTTTTTCTTTGTTCCTTATTCTTTCCCTCTGTTCTCAGCGACCAAAGATTAGAATGAGACGAGGTTACCTGAAAGTTGAGAGTCTGAAGAAGTGGAAAACCAACAAATGTCCACTCTCATTTGTAAACAACCTTTGACTGACATTGAAACAGCTTGAATGCGTCATGGGCCGTCGAGCAAAAGACTTAGAAGTTAGTACGGGCGAGTGAGACAAAGACCCAGGTGCTAGAACTGCCATTAGTGACATTTTTTGAGCTATGTCAGAGCATGTAATGATGTAAAGGGACTTTGCTCTTGATTATATATGCCACTGCCAGTGAGTTTGGATGGGGTTGTGCACCAGAAACATAAGGAAGTTTTGGTTCCATGTGGGTGGGTGTGAGTGGTTGTTTAGTTGAGACTTGAGAGAATAAGAGTATATGCTATTGAAAAAAAACAGGTATGATTAAAATAAAATCAAAAATAAATAAATAAAAGGTGTGTGGGATGATCTTGAAAACTAAATGGATAATTACACCATTGGTCCCTGTGGTATGCCATAATTATTTTTCACTTCCTATGATTTAAAAAGTTTATGGGAGGTCCTTGTGGTTAGCAATAATTACAAATCGATCCCTAGAGTCAAATTCCGTTAAAATTTTTAACATATTCCATCAAATGTCACGTCAGCACCACGTGTCACTAATAAAATGGTGACACGTGTCCATCTTAATAAAAAAATATAAATTTATTTTTTTAAAAAAAAAACAAAACAGAAAAGAAAAATAAAAAAGGGGGAAGGTTGGGCCATCCCTTTGGGGGTGCCCCCGCCACCCCTTTGCCTTCCCGCCTTTCCGTTTTTCTTTTTTTTTAAAAAAAAATATATATATAAATAAGTATATTTATTTATTTTTTAATAATTTTTTTTTTATCAAGATGGACACGTGTTGCCATCTTATTGGCGACACGTGGCATTTGACGGGATCTGTTAAAATTTTTAACAGAATTTTGACTCTAGGGATCGATTTGTAATTATTCCTAACCATAAGGATCTCTCATAAACTTTTTAAACCATAGGGAGTGAAAAATAATTATGGCATACCACAGAGATTAATGGTGCAATTATCCCAAAATTAAATTTATTTGTTTTAAAAAGCGTATGGTGTGATATAAAGATAAAAATAATTTTATATTATTTATTAATATTTTTGTTTGGATAGCCTGATAATTGCATGAGTTGGTTTAGTGGCAGAGGATTTACTCCCATGTAATTTGATAAAAGAGAGAACATGGGTTTGAGTCTTTATGAAATTTTGGTTAATTAAAGTAGGATTGTTATGTTATAAGTATATAGATTAAAAAAGAGATTTGGTTATGCTACCCTAAACATTGTTAGAATATATATTATTTTATGTACTTGTGCTGGTATTATTTTTTATATTTGCGTGTGCGATCAAATCTTTGAAGATTTAATTACTTTATTTATCATATATATTCCCTAAAAATAGGGTCATTTATAATATAAATACAATCAAGTCAATAAGATGAAAATATAACCCATAGAGCACTTCCTAATGGCGGACTATGGCCCAAGCCCAAGCCCAATCCGCCTAACCACCCCAAAAGAGAATAAGATTTTCTTTTTCTTTTTTCTTTTTTAATTTCAGATTAAATGGAACATATTATTTCATGATCAAGATTTTAAAATTGATTTATTAAACGGTGTATATAATGCCAATGTTGACACATCTTTTAAAAAATTTAAACTATGTAAAATTATTTACATCGTTAGATTACTAACTTTAAATCCTGACCAATAATCCTTTTTTTTTTTTTTTTGAAGGGAACATGAAATCATTCAATTAATTCACCAAAGGGTAACAACATTACAAACAGAGTCACAACTTGACTCAATACCATTACAAGGACTCAGAGAAGAACACCCCATAACAATTACCCTATGACACAAATTATATCCACAGTTGCTACAAATATGTCTAGCCAACAGAAAGGTGCTTCTGCGTTGACATAAGATCCCCTACTTGCACTATGGAGTCGGTCACAAACAATTTGTGCTAAAAGCAATGACTAGGCTAAATCCAACCCAAAGCATACTGTCAAATACAATCTGACTAAATACAAGAAAACACCCAACACAGAAGCTGCCGGCAGAAAAAAGCACTACCGGCGACGGCGCGTGTGCTACACGCGCCGCCACCAGCCCTTCCCCTACAACAGCCTAACACAAGGAACCACCGTGCACCACCAGAAACGGCAAAAGATGCAGAACGTGCCCATCACGCGCGGCCCAAAGTGTAGAACCCCTTGGCGCGTGATGACCACGCGCCGACTCCCAATGAGCATTCCGTCCGCAGCAAACAACGGCTGAACCAGAGGCCGATGGCGTGCATGGCTGGGGGGCGCGTGTCAACTAAAAGGCGGTGGATCAGCGCAGATCTAGCTTCAAAGAAAGATACAAACTGAGGCACAACCAAATCTCTCCACCAGAACACGAGCGGCGAGCTCTCCTCCACTGGAACTCCTTTGGAGTGTTTTCCTGCCATGAACAAACAACTAAAAGAAACTAGAAAACTATACAAACTTCCATAGACCAACCGGACTAGGAAGACTAAAAACCACCACCGGAAAAGCCCGGGGGACTCAAAACTCCACAGTCCTAGTGACTAGGAGACTCTAGCCTTCACTGGAACAACCAGGGAGGAACCAAAAACCTCTCTTAGCCCTTAAAGGGCTAAGAGAAGAAGAAAAAACCGGGAGGAGGGAGGATTGGAACCTCCCTCCCCCGGCCAAGGACACCCCTGTAAGGGAAAAGGTTTTGGAGAAAAGGAAAACAGAGAGAGAGAATAACGGACCAATAATCCTTATCCTCAAAAGAGTAATGTTAAAAACAACATTTTTATTTCACTATTATCTCACCTTATTAATATGACAATGTTAATTAGCTCTCGAATATCGACCATTGTTAAAAAAAATTAAAATTATAAATAAATAAAGGCCGATTGACATTAATACGTCAATAAAATAAGATAGTAATAGGTAAAAGCGTAATTTTTATCTTTACTCTTGACTTTTTTTTGTATAATTTTTATTTTTTATTTTAACAAATATTTGGCGGCATATACCAGTTGTCACAAAACGGTTGAAAGCCCAAAGCAGATAAGGTGTAATTGTCTGATATACCAAGGACAAATATCATGTCTCGCTAGTGAAACCAAAACTTTTTGAAACCCACGAGCATGATGCCAAAACAACTGGTTTCATTTTTGGCTCCAAAACGACGTAGTGGCAATCGCAAAGTCTACTTTTTAGTTTTTCCACTTCAAAGCGGTGAACCGCCACCCGTCTGTGTCCCAATCCCACGCGAGGAAGTTGCTTACTTGCTTGGAGCTGGCATATTTTGTATGTACAACTTACCTTTATCTTATTGTGGGAAATAAACAAAGTCCTTGTGAAATCATTGGGAATCTTGTGGGTTTCAACTTCAGCTCTTATTAAAGTAGTTGAATATGTCACAGTCCAGGTTTTTACATGTTCTTTTCAGCTTCCTTGTGAACTAAGCACTTGCTGTTCTTTTAATCTTTACTCAACATGGTCTTCAATAAGTCAATGGAGAAGCATGTGCTATAATTAGAAGTTGCCACTTTCTGAAGAATCTTTGGTTCCCATGTTCTTCTTAGCACTGTTCTAGTCTAAATTGGTGTTAATATTGCATTTTGCTTGGTGGGTTTTTTTTTTGGTGAATTTTTGGTACCCAGATCAGTAGAAGCTTGCATTTTCTTGGTGGGAATTGAGATTTGAGTTCCCAAGTGCTTGTAATGATCAATTACTGCCGAAGATTTTCTGGACAAATCTGGGGTATTGAGATTTTCAAAGAAGGATGGTTTTGCAAGCAGTTCATTCATGGAATTTGGGTGGTCTTATAGGAGCATTTATTGACCTTGCTCTGGCTTATATCCTGCTGTGTGTATCGGGATTTGCGTTTTTCGCCTCGAAATTCTTGAGCTTTTTTGGACTGCATCTGCCATGTCCTTGTAGTGGGGTTTTTGGCTATAAAAATAGCAATTTGTGCTTGCACAGTTTGCTCGTTGATTGGCCAACAGAAATGATCTATTCTGTTCAGAATTCGGCGATGAGTAAGTTCCCTTTTGATTTGATTTGGTTTAAGGATCGAGCATGCAATTCAGATAAGAAGTCAGTTAGAGACGGAAATTGTGAAAATGGGGTTCTTGAACTGGAGAATGAAGCGTCTTGCAGTTTGTTTCCCAGTCCAAGATTGCAAAACTTGGCTGATAGGGAAAGTGGGTATGATTCAAGGGGGAAGAGGGTTATGAACGTGAAGCAAAGGTCTGGAATTCGGCGCCAAAGGAGAGCTACTCTTGACAACAGAAAGTTCTCTTCTGTTTTGCCCAGTGATTATTCTTCAAGGTCGGTTGTTGCTGGAAACTCTATTTATGATGGCAGTGAAATGAGAGGCAAAACCAGTGAAAGCTTTCCTGCAAGTGGGAGAGAAGATGGTTTCCTGGGTGAGTGAAATGATTTAAACTTATCTTCTTCTTCTTTTTTCTTTTCTCTTTTTTTTCTTTCTTGTTTTCCCTTTGAAGATGTTTTCCTGCTTGAAATTTGCATCTTGTAATATGATTTTTTTTTTATCAAATATTTAAATGCAATAGTTAACAAGCTTTGACTTCTGATAATAGTTTTGAAATTCTGGAAATTTCAAAGAAAATCTCAAATTGAGTTGGATATGAAGTTGAAATTGAATATCAACTTTGATTAGGCTACACATTAAATATTGTAGTCCAATGCTTGCTGATTTTTGTAGTCCTGCCATTTAGGTGAAATAAATGAACCAATTGGCATTGATGTGGGGGAAAGAAGCCAGCATAGTTTTGAATTGAGTGGATCAATTGGTGAGGGTCAAGGCATATCATCTTCTGTTGAAACATATACAATTAATGCTGCAATGGGATTTGTTGGAAATGAAGCCAATGCTAGCAGAATGCTGGAACTAGCTCTTGAAGAAGAAAAAGCTGCTCATGCTGCCATTTACCTAGAACTGGAGAAAGAGAGAGCAGCTGCTGCAAGTGCTGCAGATGAAACTATAGCCATGATATTACGCCTGCAACAGGATAAAGCATCAGTAGAGATGGAAGCAAGGCAGTATCAAAGGATGATAGAAGAAAAATTTGCTTATGATGAAGAAGAGATGAATATTTTGAAAGAGATCCTTGTCAGGAGGGAGAAGGAGAATCATTTTCTGGAGAAGGAAATTGAAGAATACAGGCAGATGAGGCTTTTAGAACATGAGCTACCAAAAGGCGACTTAAATGATAAACTTAATAGTTGGGGACAATGGCCTTCATCTTCCCAAGATTTGGATGATGAGGAACAATTGAGATTGCAGATTGAGAATAATATGTCAACTGGTAAGAAAGTGAGAATTTTTTCAAATTCGCCTTCAAATTATGAGGCTCCTATAGTTGAGAAACCAATGTCAAAATCATGGATATGGCTTTCTTGAGAGAAATGTTAATTTAGCGGGGAAAGAAATGGATAATAGCATAGTATGCCAACGAATAACAAGTGAGCCAGCCCAAATTTTTTGTGGCATTGAGATGAAATTTTCTTGTGACAGTGAAAAGCTGGAGAAAGATGGGGAAAATATGGATCAAGCAAGCAGCAATCACCATGGTTCCATGCTTGATACAGAACCAGCTGTATATGATGTCCATGTCATTGATGATAAAAATGGAACTTGGAAAGAACAGAGTGGAAAAGAAAGTGGATCATCGATTAGCAATGCTTTTGATGAACCCAGAGATTGTGCTGTCGCACTGGGAACATTGGGAGTCTGGAGCAGTGATGCACCGAGTGATCATCCAATCATAAGCATGGCAGACCCTGAGCCTAACATTCATGAAGGTAGTTTGGATAGGGCTGGTGAGCTCCCAGTGTTGAGTCACTCACAATGCAAAAGCTTGCTTTCTGAATTTGAGAGAGAGTCCCTATCTGCAGTCAATAATGAAAAGTTGAAAATTGACATTGAGATTGAATGGCTCAGAGAAAGGCTACGGATAGTCCAAGAGGAAAAAGAGAATCTGACTCTCAATACAGAGAATGGAGACAGGGAAAAGGATCCATTGAAACTTCTGGAGGAGATATCAAACCAGCTTCAAGAGATTAAATGATTAAGAGATCCTGTGCAGCAGTTTTCCTTGCCCCCTTCATCTTCTAAGGTGCGTTTTAAGGGTTTCCTTTACCATCAATTACTTTTAAGATACTAGGTTGTGTGTCTATACACTAATTTGTGTTATATTTCTCTGGTCCTGGCGATCTTTTCTTACTGGTGATTGCAGTCTGATTTCGCCTCTTTTTAATACTGAGAACAGTTGTGATGCAGGAGAAGATTGACTTTAGGGTTTTTGAAATATTAATTAAATTTGAAGTCTTTTAGAGTTATTTCTCTATTTGTTTATTTGGGGCAATTAGGGTTATATCTTCCCTATTTGTTATGTTCTCTCTTTCTGAATTCCCTTTTCTATTTTCAATTCATAGTTTATGCTGCTATCATACGCTATTAGAACAATCTTAGTTCTGCCCGGCGTTGGGTTAGATCCTATATAGCAATAATGCAGACATGAGTATTGGTGTTTGATACAAATCTATAAATTCTAGAAGGCAATAAACAACTAAGAGTGGACAAAATCATGGGAGTAGGTGCATTAGACTTACGAAGTTCCAACATGAGAAATGCAAATAGAAATGTCCATGTCATAAAGGTCAGGATCTCGGTTCTAAATAAACGTACAATGGATTGGAATAACAGTTAGACATCTAATGGATGGTACTTACCATGATATTAATTTTTCTTTTCTTTCTTGAGTTTCCAAACAATAGAAGAATCCCAAACCCCACAAACTCCGAACCATAAGTGGTTAAACACGTCACGTCCACCTTAAGAAAGGGAAGAAGTAGCTATTATTCTGTAATTTTTTATGTTAAAACAAAATAGGGTTGTTCTACTCCATGCTTCAACTATTGTTGTCACACTTGCCTTAAATGACTACTGTCGACATGGTTACTTATTGGTCCAAGCCATCAAATGGCATAACAATGTTAAATGTTATTACAAATGCTGTTCTTACAGTTGTCAAGGAGTTTATTTGGGGCTCAATGCTCATCACTGAGAAGTTTGACCTTTTTTATATGTGAGCGTTTGTTACATGATTTCTGTACTTGCCATTGTAGATAGGTTTCTTGGGGCTTAGTGCTCGTCACTGCAGTGTCTGGCCTTGCCCTCTATAATCAATTGTTATGTCATTTATTAAACAATTTTCGGCCTTCACATTTGTCCATCATATAATATCGCTCGAACAACATCTGTAATTGATTTAGTAGCGATATTTTAAAAATAACTGATAAAGACTAGCGTGTATGTTGGATGTAGCCTGAGTATCAAAGTGGTTCGGTTAAGATCGGCTTTTTGAAAGCTTTTTCTTCTTTTTTTTTTCTTGAAATTGTCTACTGTGTAGTCAATTTTTTTATTAGGTAAATATGGACTAAGTTTCCTGCAAACTAGGTTGGAGGAATTTCGTCTAACACAACTGACATGTATCTTTAGAGCATGTGATTCTCACATATATCTAAGGACATATATCAATTTAATAGATTAGGTTGGGAGAAAACTTCTCCACTCCAGTTTGAAGGAAACTTTGTCCATAAACTTATAGAACTTGATAATGTTTCAAAATTTATGGAACTGATATTCTGTTTTAGAGCAGATAAGTATTCCATGGGCGCAGCTCCTTATATATATACTACTTAGTAAAGGACTTCTTTTTTCCCTTTGAAATTATGTTGTTAAATGTGAAAGATATTTTAGCAAATCCCTTGCTGCATGTACCCATGAATGATGGCAAGTAAGTCTTACTTATTGTGATATCTACTTATATGTTCATTGAAAAAAAAAGAAGGGAAGAATCATACATTATTGAGGCCCATATTTAAGGGTAATTTACAAGTTTAGTTGAACGTAAGGCAGGTAAGGCTGAAGAATGTAAAAATTGTGGAATGGAGCTGCTGCTCATATTATGAAGCAGTATGCAGCCTTTCATTGACAGTACCTCTCTTCACATTACATTAACTTTTAGCGTTCTTTTTGGCCATTCTTATGGTACCATATTGATCGTTGCTGAAGATAATAATGCCCTTTATTTTCAGGTGATTTTGAAGAAAAGACGCTCCAGAAGTGTGTCATATGAAACCCATGAAAGCGCCTAAACCATGTACAATAACACCCAATTGTGTAAAGAATCAGGCTTCTACTTAAGGTCAGTTTTTTTTTTTTTGGGGGGGGGGGGGGGCACTTTAGGTTAGCTGTATCCTTGGAAATCTGTAGGTGATCTGTGGAGTCTGCTGGAGTCAGCTTTTGAATTCGATGATGTTTTGTGTGTTGTAGAGTGTAAATAACCTGGTATGTTGTTTTG